>PVIW01010405.1:0-44398 GCA_004026585.1 Noctilio leporinus
GGGTGACAGAGGGGAGCAAAAAGGGGATGGATGTAATACAACAACAATAAAATTAAAAAAAAAAAGAAAGAAAGAAAGAAAAAGATACATTTGTTTCATTTACAGTTATAGCAGTAACTATCAGAAACACTGAAAAGAAAGTTTAAAAAGTTACCTCTAAGGAAGAGAACAGGCTGATCTGACTAAAGAAGGAAAACTTTAACTTTTTATTTATAAAGTTTTATTCATTCTCTTATATCATTTAAAAATGGTCTTGTACCATTACATATGCACAAATTAGTGTGCTATTTAAGATTAAGACAATAGCTTTTTCTCTCCATATCCCTTCCTCTTCCACATATCTTCCTTTTCTTTTCCTTTTTCATCCCCCTGAAGAAAGGAAGTAAAAGCTGACTGTTTCTGGTGTCAATAAAATGAATAAATAAGCAAACAAACAAATAACTAAATAAAATAGATGATTAATTCCTAAATATGAGTTAATACTTTCTTGGCTGAAGTCCCCCATTGATTAGCCCTCTCCAGTCTAACAATCAATGATTCAGTAACTGGGTCCTCTCCAAAGCTCTGAAGGTAAGGCTGCAAATTTTACTTCAAAAAATGTCAACACCATCTCTTCTAGAAGTACATTGTCAATGCCATGACCCCCAATCTTATAAGCAAAGGAAGTCTCTAAGAGCATTTCTGCTCCCTTCACTGATTTACAATATCAGGGATAGTTCTGTTTTGGAGAACAATACAGAGGACAATGTTTTCCTTAAGACCTGCTTTGACAGAGACTATCTTTCTTCTAGGATTTATATTTTACTTTTGTTTTGTTTTGTTTTGTTTTGTTTTGTTTTGTTTTGAGAGAATGAGAATGGGGAAGGGAGGGAGGCAGCAAGGGAGAGAAATATCAGTGTATGGTTGTCTTTCGTCTGCCTCCGGCTAAGGACCTGGCTGGAGATCTGGCTTGCAACCTGGTTATGTGCCTTGGCTGGGAATTGAACCAGCGAATTTTGGGTTCACAGGCCAGCGGGCTATATTCTACTTCTATATTAAGTACCCCACTTAATGTTCTTAGTATTGCAACAACCTTTTGAGATGGGGAGAACATGTATCACTACTCCTATTTCTTTTTTAAAAAAATAATTTGAGAGATAGAGGGGAGAGAGAGAGAAAAAGCTTTGTTGTTCCTGCATTCACTGGGGATTAAACCTGCAAAAAGGACATAAGGATGACACTGCTACCAGGCCAGGGCTCCCTATTATTTCAACAATGAGACAACTGAGTCCCACCAATATGTTAGTATCATGTCTCCACTACACAGGCTGCCTCTAGCATCTATAAAAACTCAATGATTCAACCTGTTACAAACCTTTCTTATAGAAGAGAAAAAGGAGGAACACTTCCCAGACTCATTTTATGAGCTATCATAACTTTGATATAAAAACCCAGGTAAGAACAATATTGGAAAAGAAAATTGAAGATTGAACTCATCCATGAACATGAGAACAGAAATCCTGAACAAAATATTAGCAAACTGAATCCAGAAACTTTTAAAAATGAGGAAAAAAGAAAAACATCATGACCAAATTGGGTTTGTTCCAGGAATGAAATTTAGGTCAACATTAAAATGTATAGTAATGTAATTACTATTAGTAGGAGAAAAATTGGGTTGGGATCTAAATTGATGTAGACAAGCATTTGATAAAATGTTTTTTAAAAAGCATTTATGAGACAAAAAGCAAAAGGCAATTTTAGTTTATTTATAAACTAGAAAGAGAAAGAATGTCCTAAATATGATAAAGGATAGCATTAAACTAACAAGAGTAAGCTTTGTCCTCAATTATAAACTACTAACACCAGGCTCTTTAAAATCAAGAATAATAAAAGGTTGCATACCATTCTCACCTCTACTCAGCACTGCATTGGAATCCTACTTGTTCATTTATGCAAGAAATGAAGAAAAGGATAAGGATTTATTTTATGGAAAAATCAAGTAATTATAATAGGAACAACAAAATAAGGTACCAAGGAATAAGTCCAACAAAAGATGTGTGAGACCTTTTTGGAGAGTTATAAAACTTTCATGAAAGTTATTAAGTAAGACCTAAATAAACAGAATGACATACTTTTTCCATGGGCAAGAAGACTGAATATCTTAAAGATCTCATTTCTCTCCAAACTGTTCTACAAATTCAATAAAAATCCCAGTAAGATGGTTTGTGTAACTTTACAATCTAATTCTAAAAAGTACAAAGAAGAGCCAAGGACCAAGAATAGCTCAGACAGGTGAATGTGTTCAATCAGAATCATGACATAGTATATAGCTTCAGCAATTAGGATTGTGTATTTTTTTTTTAATTTTATCGTTGTTGTATTACATCCATCCCCTTTTTGCTCCCCTCTGTCCCCCTCCCCACCCACCCATTCCCCCCAAAATCAATCCCACCTGTTGTCCATGTCCATGGTTGCTTTATACTAGGTTCTTGGAATTGTGTATTTTTAAGACAAGAATGAAAAACACACAGATGGAACAAAAAGAGAACCCAGAAACCAATCCATGCTTAAATCAAACATGATATATGATAGAGTTGGAAAAAGATGAAAATGGATTCCTGCCTCACACCATACATAAGAACCAATTCCAGGTGGATCAAGAACTAAACAGGTAAAGTACAACTTCAAAACTGTTTTTAGCCCTGGCTGCGTTGCTCAATTGATTAGAGTGTCATCCTGATATGCCAAGGTTGCCATTTGATGTCCAGTCAGAGCACATACAAGAAGCAACCGATGAATGCATAAATAAGTGAAACAACAAATCAGTGTTTCGTTCTTCCTCCTCCATCTCCTCTCCCTTCCCCCCACCCCCATCAAATTAATAAATACAAAAAGACTTTTTAAAAAATATTCTAGTGATCTGTGAATAGAGATAGATTTTTAAACAGGTAAGAAAAGCACAAACCATAAAGAAAAAATTAAAATTGACTAATATTAAAGACTTTTGTTCAGTAAAATCATCACTTGGAAAGTGAAGAGACAATTTTCAACTCAGAAGATAAGTGTAAAACATAGTCGGCTAAGAATCATTATGCAGAATAAGTGGAGGATCCCAATGAATAAGAAAGAAAAAGTACAGGAAATGTACAGAAGAAATAAACAGACATTTCTCTGAAAAGGAAACATGAATGGCCAATATATAGGTATATATATATATAAAAAGAAACACTCAACCTCATTATTAATCATGGAACTGCAAAATTAAGATGACAATAAAATAACTTCTCAAAAACAAAACCCAGAGCTGGCAAGGATGCAGAACCACAAACATTCTCATACGCTGCTGGCAGGAGTGTAGGTTGGCTCAACCACATTAGAAAGCAATTTGACATTCCTGTGAGCTGATCTGCTCAACTCTTATTCCAACCTCCTCCTAGAGTGCCATCTTATATTTCAAAAAGCAGAAAATGAATATACTTCCAAGACATCCCTACAGCTAGGGTTGAGGATATGAGTAAGGTTTGACTTGTCCAATGCTCTCAGTGAGAGTTGAACTGAATTAAGTAGGGAGACAGGCAGGGCTTAGAACATTAGCTTTGCTGGCAGGGATTATAATGGTGGCTTCCCAGTTTTAAAAGGTGGTTTCAGAGCAGAGACAGCTCGGTTCTGGAGCCAGCAGGTCTAACAGTAGCTTCCTGATTTAGCTGAAGTGGCTTCCTAATTGTATCTAAGCCAGTGTGGCTTTGGAGCCTAAACTATATTGGCAGCTTTCCGATTCAAAACACAGCTTCCTGACAAATGGAAAAGTGGTAGCTTTCTTGGTGGCCCAGTCCTCTGGTGTGGCTTGGGAGTCATTCTTAGAAGCTCCACCTCAAGTCTGTTCCTTCAGTCCTCCCAATAATTCTGTAAATTATTGATAGCCTATAACAAATCTTTTTCTTATTTAATAAGCTAAGGTATATTGTTTTCTTTGTACCTCTACCTTGATTGCTACATCTAGCAAAGTTGTACCTGCATATTCCATACATCCCTGTAATTATGTTCCTAGATATATAACTTAGAGAAATTTTTATATATGTAAACTACAAATATGTACAAGGATATTTATTGCATCATTGTTTACAATAATAAAAAAACTGAACACAATCCAATGTCTATCAAGAGTAAAATAAATAAATAAGCTGTGGTGTATATATAAGATAATACTACACAAATATGAAAATGAATGGCCTATATTTTCACATATAAACATGGAATAAACTGCAAAAATAGAGTTGAGTTAAAATAACTCACAAAATAATATATAGAATATGACTTTATTTACACAAGTTTGCAATTAAACAGGAAAGAAGCAACACAGAATCAGGATAATGTCTCCCTCTGGCAGGAAGAGGCTGAGTATTATCAGAGATGATACCCATGAGACTTCAAATACTCAGGAGGCTTCCACTAATGCATTGGAAATGCGTTATTCTAAAGCTGGGAACCATATGAAGTATACAGTATCATCCATAAAGTGTTCTTACCAAACATGTTTTATTTTAATCTAACCAATCTGTATCTATAAATCCCAGATACAGAAAATACAGTGGACAGAGGAACAAGCTGAGCAATAGAATAAGGAAACCATCAGACAAATGCAGAATGTGGGGAAGCCAGAAGTGACCCAATCACTTCAACAAGTCAATAACCTTGGGAAATGGGAAGTGAAGAACAATTGGTCTAGAAAAGAGGGATGTTCTTGGTTGCATCCTGTTATGAACAAGTCATTTTGAAGACATTTTGAAGATAATTGAGGAAATTTAAATACAGACTGGAAAATTATTAATTAGGTGTGACATTGGTAATGTGGTTATGTAGGAGAACATTATTTTTAGAAAAGTATGATGCCGTATTTAGAGGTGAAGTTTCTGGATTATATAATTTAGAAAACATTACATACTTATGTGCACATATATAATTACATATGAAACAAATATAATGTAATATTAAAAATCGGCAAATCTAGGTATAGAGTTCATGTGTGCTCTTCTTTCTACTTTTCCATTTTTTGAAGTTTTTGGAATATAACACAAACAAAGGATAAGAGTAAAAAAATAATCAAAATGCTAAATAATGCAATTAACAATTGTTTGATTAAACAAATGCTTGACACATACATATGCACAATATTTCCAATGAGAAAATAGAATTTTTTCCTAGAAAGGAGGGTTCTCAGTATAAATATATGCATTAACTAAAAAAAAAAAGTTTTCAATAAATGTTTAAAAATGACATCAACTCAAGCAGCCATATTTTCGCATTCCTATCACGGAACTGCTTTACTCTGACTCCATTGTTTCAAGCCTTTCTAGGCCTTTGAAGAAAGACAATCAGATTCTGAGCTTCCTGGAGACCCTCCTTCTCTTGCCAGGAAGCAAACATTAAAGGAGTAGTACTTTGAAGATAGCTGTTCAAAGGTTCGGTAATAAATTCCTCGTGAGAATTTAGCAATAAAGGGTTCTGAGCCTCAATTATATGTAAGGTTTTAAGAAGTTGAAAAAATCTCTTCATAAGGTAAAATTTTCCCCCTCAAAAGGGAAGTAAAGCTCACCTTTAAAGGACCTCAACTCTCAGAATTATGATGCTGTACTAATCAGTGTCTCTGGATTTTTATTGGATAATTGGATTCCTTTACAAATAATGTTTTCTTCATAAAGTAAGAGTAAGAATGTGATCAGGAGAAGGACACTTCCAGTCAAGATGGTGGCATACATAAACATGGCTCATCTCCTCACACAACCACACAAAATTACAACTAAAATATATAACAGCCATTGCTCAGAACCATCATAAATTGAATTGAATGGAAGTCTGACAATTACAAAATTAAAGAAACCACATCTATCCAGATTGATATGAGGGTTAGACATATGGAATGGGCTAGTCCCACATCCACATGTGGTGGGTGAAAGGTGGAGGGTTATCTCAGCAACAGGGAGTCCCAACCCCACACCAGGCCCCAGAGCCCAGGGTTCCAGTGCCATGAAGATAAGTCCCCATAACTTCTGGCTGCAAAAACCAGTGGAGACTGAGTCAGTGGTAAAACTTTTGAAGTCCCAAGCAATCCTTCTCAAATAACCCACACACAGACTTACTTAGACTCATTCCCTCTAAACTCCAGCACCAGTAGCATACAGGGAGGAACTGAAGTGTCTGGCATCAAGGTGAGAGCTGGGGGACAGCTTTCTTCCAGACAGAAAGGCAGAAAGATGCCATTTTCCCTTTCCTGAGCTCTCCCTCCACAGTTCCACAGAGCTGGTAAGCAGATGCCATATCTAAGCCTCCATCAACCTGGCTATCACTGCCCAGCCCTGAAGATCCCCTGAGATTCTACCTTACCCAACTTATGGGCCCACCCAAACTGTTAACTGTGACTTTACCATTCACAGCTTAACTTTGCCAGGGAATCTCCAAGCCCAGCCCAAGTAGCAGCCATCTCAGATTGCTTTATTGCTAATGCAAGGTGGCCTTTAGCAGAATGCAGATGGGGGATAACCTTCACTTACCCCACCCAGGAAGCCCCAGAGCCTGCAGACCCAGTGGATAGCTACAGACAATATCAGAGCACCACCATCCTATCCCTGGACAGATGATTTTCCACAGAGGGTGGAGGTTGATGGTCATTGGTCACAGCCAATACTTGCAGCTGACTGGCCTGGGTAAATCCCTCCCATTGACCTGACAACAGCAATCAAGGGTGTACTCAGCCCACATGAAGGGGACACCTCAAATAGCCATCATGGGTGATAGGAGATATTATGTCACTGGACCCTACAGGACACCTATGACATTAGGCCACACTACCAAGACAGAGAGTCATAGCAGCTCTCCCCACTACATAGAAACAAAAGCATGGAAACTGTCAAAATAAGGAGACAAGGAAAAATGGCCCAAATGAAAGGGCAGATCAAAACTCCAGAAAAAAGAGCTAAACAAAATGGAGACAAGCAACCTATCAGATGTAGAGATCAAAACACTGGTTATAAGGATGCTCAAGTAACTTAATGAGAACCTCAACAACATAAAAAAGATTCAGTCAGAAATGAAGCATATGATAATTAAAATAAAGGATAATTTACACAGAAACAACAGTAGAGTAGATAAAGCCAAGAATCAGATTGATGATTAGGAACATAAGAAAGCAAAAAACAAGCAACCAGAACAACAAGAAGAAAAAAAGAATCCCCACCCCCCAAAAAATGAGTATAGTGTAAGTGGCCTCTGGAACAACTTCAAATGTTTCAACATTCACAATATAGAGAATGCCAGAAGAAGAGAAGGAGCAAGAAATTAGAAATCTATTTGAACAAATAATGAAAGAAAACTTCCCTAATTTGGTGAAGGAAATAGACATGCAAATCCAGGAAGCACAGAAAGTCCCAAACAAGATGGATCCAAAGAGACCCACTACAAGACTCCAAGACACATCATAATTAAAATGCTAAAGGTTAAAAATAAAGAGAGAGTCTTAAAAGAGGCAAGAAAAAGCAGCTGGCTACCAACAGGGGAGTTGCCATAAGTAGGCTGAATTCTCAAAAGAAACTGCAGGATAAAGGGATTGGCAAAAAATATTCAAAATCATGAAAAGCAGGAAGCTACTTTTTTCAAGATTACTTTACCTAGCAAAGATATAATTTAGAATTGAATAGAAGATAGAGCTTCCCAGACACGAAATAAACTAAAGGAGTTCATCATCACCAAATCATTATATATGAAATGTTTAAAGAGACTTATTTAAGAAAAATAAGATCAGCCCTGGCTGGCAGCATAGTGGATAAGGCTGGCCTGCGAACCCAAAGGTCTATGGTTCAACTTCCAGCTGGGGCACATAACCAGGTTGTAAGCCACGTCTCCAGCCAGGTCCGTGGCTGGAGGCAGGTGAAAAGTAAACACACATTGATGTTTCTCTCCCTCACTGCCTCCCTCCCTTCCCCTCTCTCTAAAATAAGTAAATTTTAAAAATATTTTAAAAAGGAAAAGAAGATCAAAACTATGAACAATAAATACATATATATAAACAATTAAATCTAAAAAGCAAACTAAGTAAATAAGAATAGAGACAGCATCATAGATATGAAGAGCATTTTGATGGTTGCCAGATGGTGTAGAAGAATAGAGGAAGAGGTGAGGGGATTAAGCACAAATAGGTAATTAAGTTACAGAATAGCCATGGGGATATAAAGTATAGTATAGGAAATGGAGTAGCCAAAGAACTTATTCACACGACCTATGGACATAAACAATGGTGTGGTGATTGCCTGAGGGAGTAGGGGATTCTGGGTGGAGGATAACAAAGGGGGAAAATATGAGACAACTATAGTAACATAATCAATAAAATATAATAGTTAAGAAAGAATGTATTCAGGAGGCTTTTTAGATCAAATCTCTAAGGAGCCCCTGGAAGCAAATGGAATATCTCACTTCCCATTAGTTCTCAGGTCATGAAACACAAACCTCCACCCACCACCCAGCATACATCCCCCTACAAAAATTGCAAGGCAATCCTGAATTCCAGAGTCACTGACATCTTCTGATCCCTCATTCTTAGTAACTGTAGTTAATAATTGTAGCCCTGTTAACCACCCACACCCTCCTTTGCATAGAGAACTTCCTTGCCTGGACAAGGAGACTGTTCTTGAGCTTCTGCTACCCTTTGTCCACACCTGCCATCTCCTTGACTCATTCTCTGGAGACTACAAGTAGGCATTTCACAAAGCCACTCTTCACTTATCCTTAGAAAGCTCACCCCTTTTACAGCTTCAACTATCTCCTCCATACAAATGACTCTCAAGCTTACATTAGTCTACCCCTAACTTCATTCTTCAGTCCCAGATTCAAATTTCAAACTACTAGCTAGAAATCTGCACTAGATGACCCACAAGTATTTCAAACTCCATCAACTAAACATTGGAAATGAGAGGATGCTCTGCAAACCTACTTCGTCTTCTGCATTCTCAACTCTTCTGTTTCCTCAGAGAAAAATATATTGTAAATTATAACATGAATCCACATAGAGCATTATCATATTATTATCACTGCATGTCCTCTCAGTTACCTTGGAGCTAAACTTAACATCTTCATTCTCCTTTAATTGTTTCCCAGTGCTCATTTTCCTGGTGGTGAACTCTGGGGGCTATTTTATAAAATAAAAGGCCCCAACTGTAGGTTTGAAAATCACTACTCTGGACGTAACATTTTCTAGATCAAATAAGACTGAAAGAGGACATTGCAACTGTGATCTGCTGCAATGCCCCCAACCTCTCAAAAGAAGAATTAAATGACATAGAGACTTTTGAAAAATTCAAAAGATCAATAAATCCAGAAGCTAGTTCTTTGAAAAGATAAATAAAATTGACAAGCTTTTAACCAGTTTCATCAAGAAAAAAAGAGAGAGGACCCAAATAAATAAAATCAGAAACAAAAAAGGAGAAATCACAACTGATACCATAGAAATACAAAAGGACTGTAAGAAATTAGTACCACTTCAAAGGAGATTGAGGCATTATTGTCCTATCTACAGTGTTTCTTATATCTTGTATCTTCTTCAATAAATGTTTCTATTTTTCATATTAAAAAATAAGAAAAGAAATTACTACAAATAACTATATGACAAGAAATATGACAACCTGGGTGAAGTGTACAAACCTTCTAGAAACTTCTTTCAAAACCAAATGAAGAAGAAGCAGAAAGCCTGAATAAACCAATAACAACTAGTGAAATTGAAGCAGTAATAAGAAACTCCCAGCACACAAAAGCCCTGTGACAGATGGCTACACAGTGAATTTACTAAACATTTAGAAAAGAACTTTTACCCTTCTCAAAATATTCCAAACTATCCAAGAAGAAGGAAGATTCCCAAACTCTTTCTTTGGCGCCAGTATTATTCTAATCCCAAAACTAGGCTACGATACAACAAAGAAAGAAAACTACAGGTCAATATCGCTGATGAATATAGGTGCTAAAATCCTCAACAAAATATTGGCAAACCAGATTCAGCAATACATTGAAGAGATCATACACCATGATAAAGTGGGATTCATCCCAGGAATCAAGGATGGTATAATATTTGCAAATCAATAAACATAACACACCACATAAATAAAATGAAAGACAAAATCCATATGATCATATCAATAGATGCTGAAAAAACATTTGTTAAAGTACAACACCCATTTATGATTAAAATGCTCAGCAAAAAGAGAATAGAGGGAACATAACTCAACATAATAAAGGCCATAAATGAGAAACCTGCAGCCAATATCTTACTCAATGGGCAAAAACTAAAATCTTTCCCCCTAAGATCAGGAACAAGACAAGGGTGGCCACTCTCTCCAATTCTATTCAATATAGATTTGGAAGGTCTAGTCATAGCAATCAAAAAATAAAAAGGAAACAAAGGCATCCAAATTGGAGAGGAGAAGGTAAAACTGTCATTATTTGCAAATGACATGATAGTGTACATAGAAAACCCTATAGACTCCACCAAAAAAAGCTTCTTGACCTAATAAGTGAATTTGGCAAAATAGTTATATACAAAGTCAATGTCCAAAAATCAAAGGCATCTTTATACACCAATAATGAAACATCAGAAATAGAAATTAGAAAAAAATCCAATTTACTATAGCAAGAAAAATAAAGTACCTAGGAATAAATTTAACCTAGGAGATAAAAAAAACCTGTACATGGAAGACTAAAAACATTGAGAAAGAAATTGAGGAAGATACAAATAAATGAAAGCACATACCAAGTTCATGAATGGGAAAAATTAACATTATTAAAATGTCTATCCAAGCCCTGGCTGGTGGCACAGTGGATAAGGTGCCAGCCTATGAACCCAAGGTCACTGATTCCATTCTCAGCTAGGGCACATAACCAGGTTGCAAGCCAGGTCGCCAGCCAGGGCCATAGCTGGAGGCAGGTGAAAGGTAACCATACATTGATATCTCTCTCCTTCTCTTGCTCTTTGCCTTCCCCTCTCTCTAAAAATAATAAATAAAATCTTTTTTTTAATGTCTATCCAAAGAAATAGATTCAATGCAATTCCTATTAGAATATCAATGACATATTTCACATATTTAGAACACATACTTCAAAAATTTATATGGAACCAAAAATGACCTCAAATAGCCATAGCATTCTTGAGAAAGAAAAACAAGGTAGGAGAAATCACAGTACTGGCCATCAAACTATATTACAAGGCAACTGTAATCAAAATAGTCTGGTACTGGTATAAGAATAGATATATAGATCATTGGAACAGAATATAGAGCCTAGAAATAAACCCAGGACTCTATGGTCAATTAATATTTGACAAAGGGGGCAAGAGCATAAAATGGAGTAAAAAAAGCCTCTTCAACAAGTGGTGTTGGGGGAACTGGACAGGGTTATGCAAAAAAAAAAAAAATGAAACTAGACCACCAACTTACACCATACACCAGAATAAACTCAAAATGGGTAAAAGACTTAAACATAAGCTACGCTACCACAAAAGTCCTAGAGGAAAACTTAAGCAGCAAAATTTCAGATATCTCATGCAGCAATATTTTCACTGATCTATCTCCTAGGGCAAGGGAAATAAAGGAATAAGTAAACAAATGGGACTCTTTTAAACTGAAAAGTTTTTGCTCAGCTAAAGAAAATATCAGCAAAATTAAAAGGGAACCAACTGTATAGGAAAACATATTTCCCAATGATACCTCAGACAAGGGTTTGATCTCCAAAATATAAAAATCTTATACAACATCAGGGATATAGACAATCCAATTAAAAATGGGCAAAGGACCTGAACAGACACTTCTCTGAGAACATACAGAGGGGCCCATAGGCATATGAAAGAATGCTCAACATCACTAGCCATCAGAGAAATGCAAATTAAAACCACAATGAAATACCACCTCATACCAGTCAGAATGACCATCATTACAAATGAACAAACAGGTGTTGGCAAGGATGTGGAGAAAAGGGAACTTTAGTATACTATAGGTGGGAATGCAAACAGGTGCAGCTACTATGGAAAACAGTATGGAATTTTCTCAAAAAATGAAAAATGGAGCAGCCTTTTGGTCCAGGGATTCCACTGCTAGGATTATACCCAAAGAATCCTGAAACACCAATTCAAAAGAACCTATGAACCCCTGTGTTCATAGCAGCACTATTTACAATAGCCAAGTGCTGGAAACAAACTAAGTGCCCATTGGTGGATGAATAGATAAAAAAATCTTGGTACATTTATGCAATGGAATACTATGCAGCAGAAAGAAAGAAGGAACTCCTACTTTTTGCAACAGCATGGATAGAATAGAGAGTATTATACTTAGTGAATAAGCCAGGTGATGAGAGACAAATACCTTATGATCTCACCTAAAACAGGAAACTATTGAACAAAACAAACAAAAGAGCAAAATAGAACCAGAGGCATGGAAACAAGAAACAAACTGACAGTGACCAGAACAGAGGGGAAGGGGAAGAAGGCATGAAAGAAGGGGAAGGGTTTAATCAAGGAACTAGTACAAATGACTCAAGGACATGAACAACATGTAGAGATTGACTGTGGGAGAGGAGATGAGGTGAGCAGGGCAGAGAAGTGCAATGGGTGGAGTGTGGAACAATAGTAATAAAATAATTATAAACTTTTAAAACATTAAATGGATCTCTGGATGAAAAAGAAGTCAGATTGCAGAAGGCCTTGAATTCTAAATGAAGGTGTTCAAATTTTAGTTCAGGCTGCTGGGGAATCCCTGCAAGCCTTAGCAGGTGAAGAGAATGAGAATGAGGAAAGCCATGTTTGAGAGAAACTAACTTAACTTACATTGTTCAGTATTGGGAGATAAAATTCAGGCACCAACTGCCAGGCATTTTACATAATAAGGGCCCATATTGGAATAAAAAGAAAGAAAGCATACCAGAGACATTTCAAAAGGAAAAAACTCTGGAGTTTGTGATTAAATAAAATTAGGAATAGAAAAAGATAGAAGTTCAAAATTACATCCCAATTTTGGATCAAATGACTGGAAAATGATTGTGTCATTAACCCATACATGCATGTCTTGGGCTGCTACCACAGAATTCCATATACCAGGTGGTCTAAACAACAAACATTTATCTTCACAGTTCTGGAAACTGAGAAGTCCAAGATCAAGGCACTGATCTTGGTAGCGTTGGTATCTGATGTGGGCTCCCTTCCTGGCTCATAGACATTGTCTTCTCACTGTGTCCTCATATGGTGGAAGGGATGAGGGAGCTCTTTTCCGTCTCTTTTACAGCACTAATCCCATTCATAAGGGCTCCAATTTTATGACCTAGCTAACCTTCCAAAGGCTCCATGTCCTTGAACATTAGGTTTCCACATATGAATTTGAGGGGAACACAAGCATTCAGTTGATAGTAAGCCAGAAGATACATGAATACAACAAATAGACCTTCAGTGGGCAGAGAGGAGTAAGGGGGAGGGGGCAAAGAAGGGGAACAGTTTAGTCAAGGAACTTGCATGGAAGAACCATGGACATGAACAACAAGTGGGATTGACTTTGTTGGGGAGTGGGTGGGTGGTGAAAGGGACAGAGAGGAGGAAAAAGGGGATGGATGCAATACAACAACAATAAAATTAAATTAAAAAAAATAGCAAGCCAGAGATATGTGGAGAAAAGATGAGGCATTCCATTTTAGGTCCAGGGAATCAAATTGACAACAGGCCACAAAGGCCACTACCTGTACGAAGTCAATCTTAATAACTTCCACGGATTCTCATAATCATTTCTACTCATCAAGGACTACCAAAGCTGCTTCCTAACTCTCTGGTTGACTTCTGTTTCTAGTACATCACATAGACCAAGCTACCCTCATCTCTCACCTAAACACCTTCCAAAAGTACTCTGGTCCTTCTCCCTTCTTGTCTTTTTGCAGCAGTCACATGACCTTTACAAAATGAAAATCTAACTTGTTTTACCCTCCTATTTAAAAAGTTTTCAGTGCCATTCTTTTGATCATCCTTTTAAAAGATGAAGTGATGCTGGCTATATGCCTTAGTCCATTCCTTATCTACCTCTTGAACCTTATCATAAACAGTGCTAGTTATGTTTTAAATTGTTTCATGCTCTGCCCTTTATTCACATGGCTAAGCACTCCCTTTCCACACTGGTATCTGCAACTCCAACTCTGACACCCTCTTCCCTTAGCTAGCTCCTAGACTTCCTTCCAATCTGACATCAATAATCTCTTTCTTAGAGACCTTCTCTGAGCCCCTTGCCTTGTTTGATTTCCCTATCAAGGCTCTCATGGGACTATGTACCTATAATCAAGGTGAAAAGGATATGCAGGTGTTTTGAGAACAAAACAAGATATTAAAGTCTCCTGCTTGTCTGCCAGCTAGGGATATTTTGTTTCTTCTTTCAAGGTCTGACAACAGTTATCTTTTCCCAATAACATGACAGGCAGCCAGCATAAGTCATCTGAGGTGTCTTGTATTTTCCCAAGAAGTTAACTATCCAGGAAAGATAAATAAGAACTCTGTGTAGTCCTTTCTAGCAGCCATTGTTACAGCTACTCAGTCATGCTAGATCAATTAGTTCATAGTTTCCTGTTCACTCCTACTCTGCCAGGCAGTTCCTAGCATTATAGAAAAGAGAAATCAAGACCTGAGTCTGAAGATTTGGATTAAGAATAAGATCTAGACTGGGAAATGATAATGGGTCCCAAGCTAAAAGACCCTAAGAGAAAGATGCAAGTCAATGAACTTTCCCACCTGCCGTCGCCCCAGCAGAATACCTGTGGCTGAGAGCTCTGTACCCCAGAGTCCACTAGAAACCCTAATATTTCCTGGCCTGCTGCTGCTGCTGGCACCAGCATTGAGTCAGCCAGAAGACAAGAAGAGAGAAGTCACTCTTGTTCCTTAAGAGACAAGTCAGAGAAATGAGGTCACATTTATCCCTGTGTGAAATAGAGGGCCTCATTCAAAGTAGGCCTGAATCAATGTTTGCTTGTTGATGAATAAGCAAACATTAACTAAAACCAAGCTCATCACTGTCCCCTCTAAATAAGATTCTCCACCTGCTATTCACATTCTGACTTGCCTCATTCTCCCAGCCTTCTAGGCCCTGTGAATGCCACCATAAAGTAACAGTCCTAATGTGTAGTCCTAATCATGCCATTCTCTTCCACGACCACTGCTTACACCAATGATTCCAAAGTTAGCTGTATATCAGAATCACCTGGGGTGCTTTTCAAACATCATGCACTATCATGCAGAGATGATAGTCCTACATCTGAAGATTCTGATAAGTAAAATGTGCCAAGTATTTTATGTACAACACTTTATTTTAACCTTGCTATATTCCATGGGGGGCAGGGGGAAGGGGGTGTAGTATAGTCCTATCACCATTGAAGATGAGAAAATGAGCCCCTTAGACTCAAGTAATTTGTCCAAGATCACATATTTAGCAAATGATGAAATTATAATTCAATGCCAAGCCTGTTGCTTTATTTTGTTATATCATATTACCTCTGACCATCCAAATCCGTTACCTAGGCATTAAAAAATATGACTTCCAGACACATGGGCATGAACTGAGGGGGCCATTGCCAGAGAGAATGGGGAATACTTTGTGGAGAGGGGCAAAGGGGGAAAATTGGGACAACTATAATAGCAAAATCAATCATATATATATGACACTTCTAAAATGGGTGTACTTTTTTGTATACAAATAGCACCTTAATTAAAAGGTTAATACTATCTTCACAATATTTATTTTGTATTTTTTTATAGTAGTCATCCTAATAGGTGTGAAGTAGTATCTCATTTTGGCAGCTCATTTGCCTTTAACATTTATTTTCTGATTCATTAGTGTATTTAAAGATACAGGTTTGCCTTTAAATACTACGTTGGCTATATTATGCAAATTCTCTCATGTAGTGTTTAATTTAGTTTCAAATATTTATATTTTTAACCTAATGTTATTCAATAGTCTTATCTAGTTTCTAAACATGTAGGGTTTTATTTCAGCTATCTTTTTTAAAACAATAGTTCTATGACTACATTATAGTTGGAGGCCATTGAATGGGATTGATTCTTTAGAATTTCCTGAAGCTCCCTTTATGGCCTAATAAGTGGTCTATTGTTGTAAATGTCCTATGTATGTTCCAAAAGAATATCTTTTTGTTTAGTTTGGATCTACATGTGTTCTTTAAATTGCATTTTCAGTTCATTCACTTTTATGCTATTTTTATTTCTAGTCAATCTACAGGTCTTAAAGATGCATGTTAAAACACTTCCAACTGCAACTGATGATTCATGTATTTTTTTTCCATTTATTTATTGACATAGTCAAGATTATACTGTCGGGTACATTGATGTTTATAATGACTATGCCAATTTTCTACTGTTATTTACATTTTTTTTTTAAAGATTTTATTTCATTATTTTTAGAAAGAGGGGAAGGGAGGGAGGCAGAGAGGGAGAGAGACATCAATGTAAGGTTGCTTTTCACCTGCCTCCAGCCACAGACCTGATTGGAGACCTGGTTTGCAACCTTGTTATGTGCCCTGGCTGGGGAATCGAACCTGCGACTTTTGGGTTCGCAGGCTGGCACCTTAACCACTGTGCTACCAGCCAGGGCTATTTAAATATTTTTAAGCTATGAAATAATATACATGCAGAAAGTTGATAAGCTTATATGTATAGTTAAGGAACTACTTATAAAGTGAACATTCATAGACTCACTACTAAGGTCAAGAAATAAAACACTGCCAACAGTTAAAAACAAAATATACCAACTACAGAACAAAACCTCTGACTTCAATTCACCTTTCTAGACTTTTCCAAAAGTAATCTACCTTCTCCACCAAGCTTTCCATACACCACATGCTTCTTAGAAATCAGGCTACTCACATCTTAACTTTGCCATTTCATTACACCTGCCATCTCCACACCTCTTCTCTCACAGTGTTTCATACACACCCACTGAGAACCTGCCAAAATTTCAGATTGTCAAAAAATGATGGTACCTCTGTGGAGCTTTCCTTCATTCTATCCATGAGAAGGAATCTCTGCCCCTCTCTTCTTTGTATTTCTTCAACTTAGAAAAGAAATTATCCTTCAGCCAGTTTCCATATTCTCCTTGCATTATAGTTATTTTCTCTGTCATCTACTAGACATAGGCTTCTTGAAGACAGGTCCAGGGTCTTATCATCTGCATGTCCCAGAGCTTCTGATTCGACATGATGTGTATGGTAAGTGCTTAATAAATATTTTTGCATGCTTTACACGTAAATCTCCTCAGCCAGACTCTAGATGACTTACGTAATAAATAATCAGAACAAGATGAATAAGTGAATGACTGAATAAAGGAGGGAATCAAATGGGTTTCAAGGTTTGCATAATGGGCCCCATCTGGGTGATATATTCAGCTACTTCCTCTAGTAGGCATCTCTGTTCCACTTCATAGGGTCCCCTCTTGGTCACATACATACCCTGTCTTTATTCTTTGCTCCTCTCACTTGGAAGTTTTCTTTCTCCCTTCCCCTAATTATACTCTTACCATCCTTGGAGGCCAAAAAGCTTCCCACACCTCTGCTCTTAAGTCTCCTGAGCCCCTTTGATCTTACTGTCTTATTGCTTACCCATGGCTCTGTTTTTCTTGTTCTTCCCTCATGAGTTCTCTCATATCCTGTGTCCTGACATACATGGAGATCCTCAGATTTCTCCTTAATGGGAATAGAAGAATCTCTTCTCACCTCCCTGACTTTGCTTTGTAAGATACACCTTTCTCAGTGATTAGTCACTAGCCTGATGTATTTGGTGACAGGGTCCAGACAATAGGACCAGGATAAATCAGACACTGAGGCTGTTTTATGAAAATCTTCCCTGAATAATAACTCTTAATGTGTATGGGAGTTTGTCCTTTGTGTTGGACAGAAGTGTATATCCAAACTGGCCAGTGAGAGCCTTCAACTGAGGCTACAAGGGGGACATGCCATCACTGTAGTATAGAAGAAAAAGATAACAGTTAAGCAGACCCTGCTGCCACCAATTTGAGGGGTTTCAGGTTGGGAGCATGTGACAACAAAAGAATCAGAATTCTGCACTCGAGCAATAATGACCCTGTTATTCCAAGTCATTGGCAGACATTGAAGTAATTTCCATCCCTACGGGGTGAAGAGATGCCAGAAATCCTCCCTGCATTCTTCCTGGGCAAGGCTTTTGGCAGGGCCTCAAGTAGAACTGGTAACAGTGTCAAGGGGAATGAAGAAGACAGAAAGGATTGGGCCCACACAGATGACTGCCAGCTCCAGTTCCTGCAGTTGGGTCTTTGAAAAGAAGCCCTGGACAGCCCTAGGTGGGCGGGGCCACCCTCACAGGCAGAGTTATAGGCCACTTGTAACCAAGACAGCTGCTGGCACTGGCTTCTCTCAAGCCCCGTGTTGGCCACATTGGGATCTTCCAAGCCAGGGCAGAGAAAGGCTTTACTCCCTTAATTTGTACAAACTGATTGATGCTTAGAACTACTCTGCCAGTCCCCAAGAGGTTGAAGATTTAGAATGTCAGAGCCAGAGAATTTTAGAGCCTAAAATGGCTCCCTTTTACAAGAAATTGGATGTACGTACAAAGAAAAGCACTCACTGAAAACTCATTTGCTACGTATACCTAAGCTACAAGAACCAACAGGGAAACCTTCCTTCTAGTCCTATTTCTATCACTTGCCCAGTATGTGGCCTTGAACTACCCACTTGGCAGGGATGTGGTTCATCATTTCCACATCTATAAATGAGAAGGTCAAGTGAAATGGGCCCTGAAAATGGGCTTGCCAATCCTCTAGTTTTGTTTTTGTTTTTTTTTTTTAAGATTTTATTTCATTATTTTTAGAAGGAGGGGAAGGGAGAGAGGCAGAGAGGGAGAGAGACATCAATGTATGGTTTCTTTCCACCTGTCTCCAGCCACAGACCTGACTGGAGACCTGGTTTGCAACCTTGTTATGTGCCCTGGCTGGGGAATCGAACCTGTGACCTTTGGGTTCGCAGGCTGGCGCCTTATCCACTGTGCTACCAGCCAGGACTCAATCCTCTAGTTTTAAACCCTTATTTTATAATCAGGAAGTAAGGGTTAAGATCACACAACCAGTTAGGGGCAGAGCAGGACTGGAAACAACCTCCCCAAATCTAGTGCTTCTCTGCCCACTAGGCATCTCCATTTCTTGCAGTCATGATTCCCAGCCCTGATTTTCATAAGAGCCATGAGAGGAAGATCCTGGAGCTTTAAGACTAGAATAAAGCTGGTCCCCAAGATGGTAGCCTACATTGTGTCACCTCCAGATGCCAAGGGAAGATCTCTCTGCCCCTTAACAGGGCTCCCCAGCAGAACTGATAAAAGGGTAATTAAAAGCAACTTGACTATCTTGACTATTTGAGCTTCTTACAATTAAGTAGGTATTCATGTATTGCTTAATGAACAATTAATTGAGTACAGATTCTTTAAATTTTTACCATTAGATTCGTTTCTTTTGACTTAACTACTTGATTGGTAAAACATAAATATCCCAGTGCTAGAGACTGCACACCCAACTCCTTACAGATAATAAGAACAGCTAACATTTACTGAGAACACACCATGTGCTGGAGTTGCTATAGATATAATTTTACTTCACATTTAGGACAATCTACGAGATATGTGTGGCTGTTACAAGCATCTTATAGATGCAGACCCTGAAGGTTAGAGAGTTAGGTCATTTGCTCACATGGGGGAAGTATGGAGCCAGTACACAAACTCATGTCAGATTTACTAGGCAATTCACATCCCTAACCCCTACACCACGCTGCCTCTCTGTGAATTTTTATGCTTGGTGTGAATATGTCTCTAATGCCTTTTCTAAAACCAGAGTTTGATGAAGGGAATGGGATATGAGAGTAAGAACATCGGAGTATCTGGGTTCAAGTATGAATTTCACCACTTGCTGTACTACTTCAAGGAAATTCACTTCTATGAACTGTGATTCCTCATCTATCAAATTGAAGTATGAAATCTGCCTCGTAGGACTGCTGCTGTGAAGATTAAATTAGAGAATACATGTCCAATGATCAATGTAATGACTGGTGATTAATAAGCTCTCAATAAGTATAAGTTGTTATCATTATGGTTCAGAAGGAGAAAGGCCTACCTAGGCCCATTCACAGCATTGCTGCTGGTCAGCCCTGAACAGAGGCTGTTCCACTACCTCCTTCAGCTTTCAGCTACCCTGGACTTTCCCTGACCTAAAGCAGGAAGGCAGCTTTCAAGAAAAGCTCATTTGATCTCAAATTAAACTATAACATGAAAGATCAGGGGCAATTCATAGGAAGCCTAGCGAGGACACATGACAAGTTGGGGAGTGTTATCAACCCTTTAGGGTCATATCACATGTTTCCCAGCAAACCTCATGGTAGTCAGGAGTGCAGGGCCATGATGACCACCACTGAATTCCATAAGTATTCTGACTGGTTCAGAGAGACCTCAGTTCTCACAGTTCCCTGTGTCAACACCAGTGATCTTGATGTACCACCTGTGTTAAGGTTCTGCTTAGCTATATATGACATGAATTATGTTTTCATAACAAGTGTCGTAAAACCAAGGGAAATTATCTTAGTTCTTTTTAAAATGTATTCAAAACAAATTCCAAAAGGTACAAATTTTGCAGAACCATCTCTGACTATGTGTTTCTGTAAACATCCTGCCACAGACATCCCCAACCACTCCCTACTCTGAAAACACACCATGCCTTTCCAGACCTCTGTGCCTTTGCTCCTGCTCTGCTTAACTCAGAATGAATCATTTCATAGTCTCCATTTGAACACCTTGTTACATTTTCCTTGTTTTAAAACCTTTTGTCTAGATATGTGTTTGTTTCCCTACTAGACTGTAGGTCACTGGAGGACAAAGACCATCTCCTTGTCATCTTTATTTCTTCTAGTCTTTTAGAAAAGGCAAAGAGAGGAACTGAATTGGTCCTTAAGGTGTGATGCAAACACATTTTCATGACTGCAAATGGCAGCCTTCCAACTCTTACAATGGATACCAGGCCCTGTTGCTTACTTACTCTTTAATACGTATATTGTCATACTTCATTATATATTGCAGATTAGCAAAATATTAACATTTATTGTGATGAAGAAAAGCAGGTTTGACCAACTTTAAAAATTGTTTTTTATTCTTCATCATTTCAAAATGTTGCTACTCTTGATACAGTGCTTAATTATACTTAATGCTGGCTCACTCTCAGATTCAATCTGGACCTTGGCAATTAGCTCAATGCTATGAGTCTCCATTTTTTTCATTTACTTTATTAAATTCTTCGTGTTGGAATTGTAATTGCAGATAGTAATGAGAGAACATGGAGACCCAGAAGAATTTTATGCCATTTCAGGGGGAAAATTAGGAATAAAAACTAGTAATACAGGGAGTACTACCTGAAGTTAAATCTGAGAAGAAACAATTGTAAGACCTTCCAGTACTTGAACTGGTTCTGATGCAGTAGGGTAGAATTCTTAAAAGGATGCTTTTTATTTTAAAATGATGATTTTATTGGTGTGCACTTAGAGATTATTCTGGTATTTCACAGTCCTTATACTGTAGCTATTCTGACACCTTCTGTCTTGCAAACTCTCCTCTCCTTCCATTTTCTTTACATCTTTCCCCATCTGGCTTCTCTAAATTAATACTTCTGTAGATTTCATCCTGTTGCAATGATTATTCTCAGGTCCCTTCCTGCTTTTTTTAATAACTTTTAATGACCTAAGAAATAGTTGGCTGGGTTCCATTTTCCACTTCCTCCAAGTCAAATGGTAGCACATCCTACACCCTATGTTTACAAATATCAGAGAAGACAGAACTAATTCTTTCTGCCTTATCTTCACTAAGGCATGCCTGGATTCTTGACAGGGCAAAATAGGATGGGAAAGGTGTTTTCTACATTGTTAACAAATAACAAGCAAGTCGTGAGAACTACACCTGCAGTAGTCAATCATTCTTTCATTTATTTATTGTATTTTTTTGAGTGCCTCCTATCAGAAAAACACAGGGCTAGGTACTTCAGGGTAGATAGCCTTGAGTAAGACAAAGTCACTGCCTCAGGGAGCTTTTATGCTTCAAGGGAAATAAGACAGGTGCTCAAATCAATACAATACGGGGATACAGGTAACAAGAGAAAGGTGCCCAAGAGCTATGGAAGAGCAATGAGAGAGAGATTACATCCCATCAGGAAGAACTTGGTGGAAGTCTGAGTGAATTTGGGGAATGATGAATTTGAAATTAGTGAGGCATCCAAGTGCTAGTACAAGCTGGCAGTGGGAAGTTGGGACAAAAATCAGAAAGAGAAGGGTGAATGGGAAATATAGAGTCCAAAGTCATTTTCAAAGAGCTTGTTCTCACTCACTTCCCTTACTCCTGTTTGACTACTGAGGTACTTTCATTGTTACCGTTTCCAGAGCCCACATGGAGATAGGGCTTTTAATTACCCAGCAAAGACACTTCCTGCTGAAGTAGAAACTTTAGATCAACAGTCACTTATTTCTGTTTAGGCAAAGTTGCATTTCAGTTTTTAAAATGAAAGATCTGTTTTTTGCTTTTTTGTTTTATTTTTAAGGTAATACCTGTACATACAGTTTTTATGTAAAAGTATTAAAAAAATTTTTGAGAAGTCATCCATATTCCAACCTGGTTGGTGTAGCTCAGTGGATTGAGTGCCAGCCTGCAAACCAAAAAAGTCACTGGTTCAATTCTCCATCAGGGCACATGTCTGGGTTGTGAGCCATCCCCAGTTGGGAGCATGCAAGAGGCAACCAATCAATGTATCTCACATCTGAATGTGTCTCTTCCTCTTTTTCTCCCTCCCTTACATTCTGTCTGAAAATAAACTAAAAATTTTTTAAAGTTGTTTTAAAAAATTATCCATATTCCTTCTATGCAAAGATGACATAGTTTATAGAACCAAACTTTTCTACTTAATGCAATTAATGCAAATTATTATCTGCATATTGTTTTTTCACTCATATTTTTGTAAAAACAAAAACTGGATGATATTAGACATAACGTTTGGCATTATTTTCTCTTTAACTAGAAATATTGTGTCTAGTGTGTTATCTTGACTCTTAGCTTGTCAGGGACAGTAATCAGCACCCACTGTCTACTCCTGCTGCTTGTGCCAGCTAACCTGCTGCCATGCATTAGTACATCTCCATCCTCCTTGGCCAGGGCAGGTGGCCAGATTGGCAATGCCTGCTAGGGGTTCTACTACCTAGAACAAGTCATCCAGTCGAATGGCCAGATGTCCTCCTCTACTGAGGGGGAGATGAGTCTTTCAACACCTTCTTCAGTGGACCACTGCTGGCAAGCATGTGCCCTGGTCAATGTTTGTAAATCTGGAACCCACAGTCATTGATGAAGTTCACACTGATACATACCATGAGCTCTTCTACCCCGAGCAGCTGATCACAGGCAAGGGAGATACTGCCAATGACTATGCCCATGAACACTACACCATTAGCAAGGAGATCATTGACCTCATCCTGGAGTGAGTTTGGAAACTATCTTCAGGGCTACTTGGTTTTCCACAGATTTGGTGGGTGAACTGGTTCTGAGTTCACCTCCCTGCTGATGAGTGTCTCTCTATTGATTATGGCAAGAAGTCCAACCAAGCTGGAGTTCTCCATTTATCCAGCGCACCCCCTCCCAGGTTCCCACAGCTGTGGTGAGCCCTACAACTCCACCTCACCACCCACACCACCCTGCAGCACTCTGTGCCTTCATGGTTGACAACAAGGCCATCTATTATATCTGTAGTAGAAACCTCAATATTGAATACCTAACCAATACTAACCTTATCTACGTTATTAGCCAGATTGGGTCCACCACCACTTCTTCCCTCAGGTTTGGTGGAGCCCTAAATGTCAATCTGAACAAAGTCCAGACCAATCTGGTGCCCTATCCCCGCATTCACTTCCCTCTGGCCACATATGCCCCTGTCGTCTCTATTGTGAAAGCCTACCACGAACAGCATTCTGTAGCAGAGATCATCAATGCATGCTTTGAGCCAGCAAACCAGATGGTGAAATGTGACCTTCACTATGGGAAATACATGATTTGCTGCCTGCTGTACTGCGGTGACATGGTTCACAAAGATGTCAATGCTGCCATTGCCACCATCAAGACCAAGCGCTGCATCCAGGTTGTGGATTGGTGCCCCACTGACTTCAAAGTTGGCATTAATTACTGGCCTCCCACTGTGGTACCTGGTGGAGACCTGGCCAAAGTATAGTGAGCTGTGTGCATGCTGTGAGCAATACCACAGCCATTGCAGGCCTAGGCTAGCCTGGACCACAAGTTTGACCTGATATATACCAAGTGTGCCTTTGTCCACTGGTATGTGGGTGAGGGCATGGAGGAAGGAGTTTTCTGAGG
Organism: Noctilio leporinus; assembly: GCA_004026585.1. Taxonomy (NCBI): domain Eukaryota; kingdom Metazoa; phylum Chordata; class Mammalia; order Chiroptera; family Noctilionidae; genus Noctilio; species Noctilio leporinus. Next base: position 24,440 of record PVIW01010405.1, read on the forward strand.
CCTGTGATGACATTACTGCCCTACAGAAGGATTATGAGGAGGTTGGTCTGGATTCTGTTGGAGGAGAGGAATACTAATTACCCTTCCTTTCAGTCCTGCAACATGTCATACTCAGAATTTCAGGTTCAATAGATGCTTTATGGTTAGATTTTCTTTGCTTTTACCTGTGATCACATCTGTCTTTTTCATGAATACCTATATGATTATCTGCTCATGTTTCAAAATAAAGGCATTGAGAAAGAAAGTTTGAAAAAAATAAGAAATACGTTATCATGGTCTCTTTGACATGCACATCTACATCATCATTTTGAATTCCTGGAAAAATATTCCAACCCCTTACTGAGAGATGACAGGTTATTTCCAGTTTTATTTATTTATTTATTCTTATTTAATTTTATTGTTGTTGTATTACATCCATCCCCTTTTTACTCCCACTGTCCCCTTCCCCACCCACCCACTCCCCCACAGTGTCAATCCCACTTGTTGTCCATGTCCATAGTTCTTCCATACTAGGTTCTTGACTAAACGGCTCCCCTTCTTTGCCTTTTAATTAAATTTTTTATGTATTGACTTTAGAGAGAGAGAGAGAAAGGGAGTGAGAGAGAGAAACATTGATCTGTTCCACCCACTCCTACATTCATTGGTTGATTCCTATCAACCAGCCATCTTAGCATATCTGGATAATGTTCTAACCAGCTGAGCTCTCTGGCAAGAGCTCTTTCTACTTTTATACTGCTTTTAGTTAATACTGTCATCAATGTTCTTGTATACTAATCCTTGTGAATGTATCTGATGTTTTTTCTCTTAATATAAATTTTTAGAAGTGGAATTACAAAATCAAAAGACATGTTTAACTATCATTTCTTTAGACAAAATTAAACACCAAGCAGTTTAAACTTTGGCCTCAGCTTACCTGCCTTTTGTTTTTAATTTAATTTAATTTTTTTTAGAGAGAGGGAAAGGGAGAAAGGCAGGGAGGGAGAGAGACATCAATGGTTGTCTTTCACCTGCCTCCAGTTATGGACCAGGCTGGAGACCTGGCTTGCAACTTCATTATATGCCCTGGTTGGGGAATCGAACCAGCAACGTTTGGATTTGCAGGCTGGCACCTTATTCACTGTGCCACCAGCCAGGGCTTACCTGCCTTTTAAGTACTTCTCACATGTCATGTGATGCTCCCTCCCCACCCATACACCTATCTTAACGCTCATTCTTGCAAGGCTCAGAGCTGACTATTGGCTAATCACTTTTTTTTTTTTTTTTTGAGATTTTATTTACTATTTTTAGAGAGAGGGGAAGGGAAAGAGGCAGAGAAGAAGAGAGGCATCAATGTGTGGTTGCTTTTCACCTGCCTCCAACAACAGACCTAGTTGGAGACCTAGCTTGCAACCTGGTTATGTGCCCTGGCTGGGAATGGAACCAGCGACCTTTGGGTTTGCAGGCTGGTGTCTATCCCCTAAGCCACCAGCCAGGGCGCTAATCACTTTACTTACTAAGATATTCCTTTTCATGGCTCTTAATGGCCCATTTTTATGAACATTAAAATGACTTCTAGAGCCAAATGAGTGAAGCTATAATGAAGACAGCAAAGATAGAACTATGATGGGGTGACCCTTGAATGACACACCTCAAGGAAGACCATTCATTATTCCTGATGCTGAAGTCTTTTGAATTAAAATAAGATAATCTGTCCACCTGCAATGTGAAATTTCCTTGATATTTTTATTATGACAATCTTACATGGATATGATTACCAGAATTTTCATTTTGAACATCTCTTGGCACTTTCCCTAATATACCTCCTGTTGCCATCACAGAGAAAGTCTTTGCCACTGAAGAAAGTGAAGATTTGGACCAAATCTGCCCCTCTGTGTTTGACAGAGTATCAGGTCCTTTGGCTTCCATATTCCTTTCTGCAGGGTGTTCCATATTCCTTTCTGCAGATTATGACCCAATAATTACTAAGTCCATTAAACTTAAACTCGACTGCACTATTACAAAATCACATCCTAACCTTGCAAGATACATCTGCAGGAAAGCCACAGTACAGGAGGAGTCTTCCTGTAGGACTCGTTTCTTATTTTATATCCTCATATTTCTTTGAAGAAAAAAAACTGTTGCTTATAAACACTGAGTCAAATTCTTAAAAATTTCACAAAGTTACAAAAGAAAAGGAGAATCTAGTCTTGAAATTCTAGTTTCCAGACATCCAAGATGGAGGCATAGTAGGTAGCAGCTATGCTCACCTTCTCCCTGGACTAAACTGGAAATACAAGTAAATTAAAGAAAAATCCCTTGGCTGGTGGCACAGTGGATAAGGCACCAGCCTGCGAACCCAAAGGTCGCTGCTTCCATTCCCAGCCAGGACGCATTACCAGGTTGCAAGCCAGGTCTCCAGCCAGGTCCGTAGCTGGAGACAGGTGAAAGGCAACCACACATTGATGTCTCTCTCCCTCTCTACCTCTCTCCCTTCCCCTCTTTCTAAAAATAATAAATAAAATCTTTAAAAAAAAAAAGAAAAGAAAAATCATCCTGAAATTTTAGTCTAAAAATACCTACAAATATATATATATATAATGTAATTTCCTAAAACTTAACCAAAATAAATGACTACTGATATTTTTTCTTTTCAATGGTTGGTTTGAATTACTGCCTTTCTATTGTGAAATTTGGATTTTCTATTATTCCCTTACACATATTGGACATATAATAAATCTTTTTATAATAAAGCAAATTTAATACATTTGGGTCAATATCTTCATACATTCTTTATAGTAGTTTATAATTTAAAAACATATTAACAGCCATTTCAGTGTAGAGATAATGCCAAAAGGAGGTTTCCTGAGCTATCTGAGGTAAGGTATTAACTTATAATTTAACCACAGCCAATATTACCAATTTGTTTTAGATAATTTGTTCAACTCTTAGAAGAGAACAATGATTTCAAGAGCAGAAGTAGATCAAGAAAATTTAAATTAAATGGCAGGAGTAAAGGAATACATATTTGAAATTCTGGCTTCCTGAAGTGAATAGTCAAAAGCTCTCCTACCAGAAAATATTATCTTGAATTGAAAAACATTGTAGATGATAGTAGACTTTGACCCAATTAAATTTTCTCCTCCCAAATAGCCTATTTATTAAAGCAGTATGATAGCTGATACTATTGTCACTTAATAAATATATCTCTAATTAAAAAATAATCAAACTGTACTCCAACATGTAAATGAAGAATTCATCTGAAAATGCTAGCATTGTTTGAGGTTACTGCTTTTCTTTTCTTTTCTTTTTTCAGTTTTAAAGCAGTCACTTTTTATTAACTGACCAGATTACAAAAATAACCATGGTAAATACCTTAGTTCATTCTTCTATAAGCCTGTTGATCTGGCCTTCCCTGTTACCAGCATCTCCACCTTCTACAAAACGGGTGGTCTTTTTCTTCACTCCACCTCCTGGAGAAGATAATTTGAAGGGCCACGAAAAGTTGATTGCTTCTTTGAAGCATTTTCCAACTAAGAAGATGCCATGCAGTATCCTAGACTAGAAGTAAGAAAACACTGACACTTGAAGATGTAAGAAAGGGAAAGATTATCAGAACCTAGTGGAACAACTGTTCAGTAAGGGTTGCTCCACTAGAATTCACCACAACCCAGCAAGGAAGGAATCCAGAATTCCTACTCCTTCCAGTCTCCAGACTCACACTGATGCCTCTTTCTTTCTTTATTTTTTTTTTTAAAGATTTTATTCATTATTTTTAGAGAGAGGGGAAGGGGAAGAGAAAGAAAGGGAGAGAAACATCAATGTATGGTTGCCTTTCACCTGCCTCCAGCTGGGGACCTGGCTGGAGACCTGGCTTGCAACCTGGTTATTGTGCCCTGACTGGGAATCGAACCAATGACCTTTGGGTTCGCAGGCTGGCACCTTATCCACTGTGCCACCAGCCAGGATTCATTGTGTTTTTGAGTAACTAATTATACTGTTACATTTGTCCCAATTTCTTTTCTCTTTACTCCCCTCCACCTAGCACCCTCCTTCCCTCCAGCAATCCCACTCTCCTTAGTTCATGTCCATGGGTCATGCACATAAATTCTTTGGCTTTACCTTTTCCTGTACTATTCTTAACATCTTCCTGTCTATTCTGCACTCACCAGGTATGCCTCTTAATCCCTAAACTTTTTCCCCCTTTTTCCCCTTCTCCCACCCAGCTGACACTCCTCCAAATATTTCTCATATCTTTGATTCTGTTCCCTCTTTGGTTGTCTGCTTCTTTTTTGTTTTTATTTCTCATATTCTGTTGTTGATTATTGGGAGTTTGCTATCTTTTTAATATTCATAATTTTGATTCTCTTTTTCTTAAGTAAGTCCCTTTTACATTTCATATAATAATGGCTTGGTGATGATGAGCTCCTTTAGCTTTACCTTGTCTGGGAAGTCCTTTATCTGCCCTTCCACTTTGAATGATAGCTTTGCTAGATAGAGTAATCTTGGTTGTAGGTCTTTGCTTTCTGTCACTTTGAATACTTCTTGCCAGGTCCTTCTTTCCTGCAGTTTTTCTTTTTTTTTTTTTAGAAATCTGCTGATAGTCTTATGGGAACCCCTTTGTAGATAACTCTTTTCTTTCCACTTGCTGCTTTTAATATTTTCTTTAAGAACTCCTACCATTTGCAATAGCATGGATAGAACTGGAGAGAATCATGTTTAGTGAGATAAGCCAGGCAGCAAAAATTAAATACCACATGTTCTCACTTAACACAGGAGACTAATGAACAAACAAACAAGCAAACAAAACAGAACTAAAGACATGACTACAGGAAACACACTGTCAGTGTGTAGAGGGGAGGGCATAGGGATGGGGGAGAAGGAGGCAAGGAAAAGGAACAGTTTAGTCAAGGAACTAGCATCGACAACCCATGGGCACAAACAACACGTGGGGTTGGCTGTGTGGCCGGGGAGTGGGGGAATTAGGAGGGTTGAGCAGAAAGGGTAAAATGAGATGAATGTAATAGAACAAAACAATTTTTAATTCTCTCTTTAATACAACAACAATAAAATTAAATTTTAAAAATTCTCTCTTTAACTTTAACCTTTAGCATTTTAATTATGATGTATCTTGGTATGATCCTCCTTGGAGCCAGCTTGTCTGGGACTCTTGCTGCTTCCTAGACTCGTATGTCTATTTCCTTCACCAAATTAGGGAAGTTCTGCTTCATTACGTTTTCACATAAGTTTTCAATTTCCTGCTCCTTCTCTTCTCCTTCTGGCATCCCTATGCTTTGGATATTGGCACATTTAAAGTTGTCCTGAGGTTACTACACCTCTCTTCATTTTTTTCAATTCTTGTTTCCTCTTTCCGTTCTGGTTGACTGTTTATTTCTTCCAATCATTGATTTGAACCCTGGTTTCCTTCCCTTCACCCTTGGTTTCATGTGGATGTTTCTTCATTTTACATAGCCTCGCCTCCACTTCTTTCTGTGTTTGCTGTATTTAAGCATGTCTGTCAAGTCTGTGAGCACCTGAATCACTAGCATTTTGAACTCTACATCTGTTAGGTTGGTTATCTCTTTGTAGCTAAGTTCTCTCACTGACACCTTGATCTGCAACCTCTTCTGGGCCATACTTCTGTCTCCTCAGCTTGACAGCTTTCTGTGTCTGTCTCTGTGTCTTAAATAGTTCTGTTGCACTTGTTATGTTGTAAGATGCAGAGCCTTCAGTGCAGAGCAACCAGTTGCACCTTGTTATGGTGCTGTATGTTGGAGAGGGGTCTGAGAGGGAACAATACCACTTGCTCGTTGAGTCTGGCAATTTCTTCCCCTGCTCCAATCCACACTGGTTTTCACAGTCAGAACTAATATGACTCTATTTTTCCCAGCTCTTGAACAGTGGGCTGCACAGTCTTGCCACAGGGTTCACTTCCCAGGTTTAAATATATGACGCACCACAGCCTCAGTCCCTGCACTACCTCCACAGCTGCGGGTTTGATACTTCCCAGTGCTGGAACCATGGGCTATGTGGTCTGGCCCCAGCCCAGGATTGCTTCCCAGGCTTAAATGTGTGACTGCTCTTTTCACCGCAGGCTCGGTCCCTGTGCCATCACTGTAGCTATTGGCTCTATTTTTCTTGGTGCTGGAACTTTGGGCTGCACAGTCTAGCCCCAAGGTCGTTTCCTAGGCTTAAATGTATGGCTGCGCTTTTGCTGAGGCCTCAGCTGCGGTGCTGCCACTGCTGCTCTCCTCCTCAGCTCTGCCCCTCCTACCTCTCTGGCTCAGCATTTATTCACTTCTTCATTTGTTGCATTCCATGTAGTTTGATTTTCTGAAATTTCTGCATTGTTTTTATTTAGTTTTGAGGTAGATATAAACGCCTTCTTGTTGTGAAAGAGACATAGGTGTCCACCTATGCCTCCATCTTGGCTGGAAGTGTCCCATTGTGGGTTTAATTTGCATTTCTCTAATGATTGGTGATGTTGAGCATCTGTTCATATATCTATTGGCCATTTGTATGTCCTCTTTGGAGAAGTGTCTATTCGGGTCCTTTCCCCATTTTTTAAATTGGGTTGTTTCATGATATTTTCTAAGTTCTTTAGAATTTAAATTTTGCATATTAACCCCTTATCAGATGTATTGGCAAATATGTTCTCCCATTCTGTGAGTTGTCTTTTTATTTTGTTGATGATTTCCTTTTCTGTGCAAAACTTTTTAGGTTAATGTAGTTATGTTTGTTTATTTTTTTCTAAAATTTTATTTTCTTTTGTATGCTTCATTGAGGCTATATAGAGTAGCAACATAATTTACAGTGGATCAATGGCTAGTCACTTTGTAACACTGCATATTTGAAGATGTGCTTTGGGGCTGTGTACTCAGGATAGCAATTGTGAAGAAAAAAAAAGATTAAGGCTGAGGTCTACTATTGGCCACACTTCCTTTTATACCATTTAATGTAATCCTCATTGCATTTATCATTTAAGCCTCATGAAAAAATGAAGTGGTAATTTTACCATTACTATTTAATGTAATCTTCATTTAAAAGTTGTAAGGTAGTTCCACTTATATAGTTGAGCAAACTAAGGTTCAGAGAAGTTAAGTAATTGGCCCAAAGTCACACAGCCAATAAGTAGCAAAGTCAGAGCCAGGTTTCTCTGTCTTAGCTCCACCAGTCGTCTATACCCAGAGCCCCTTATACTAGACTTGAAGCCATCCTCTATGCATCTTACTTCTTTTTTCCATAGGTTTATTTTTATTTAATCTTTATTGTACATATTTTCCATTATCATTTAGTCCCCTTATACCTTTCTCTCCCCAGCAATCACCACACTGTTGTCCATGAGTCCTTTTTCCTTTTTTGCTTAATCTCTCCACCCCATCATCTTTCCCACCACTAGCTATCATCCTGCTCTATACGAGTCTGTCTCCATTTTCCTTGTTAGTTCAGTTAGTTAATTAGATTTCACATATGAGTGTGACTTTTTTAGTTACTCCATTTTTAATGAGAGACTCCATTCCTTCCTTTGTAAAATGAGGGGAATGGTAAATAACTCTTTATTATACGATTTAAGCAATATAATTTCTAAACAATACCTGACACTAAGTAGGCCCTCAAATTAATGTAATTTCCCACCCTTATCCCTACTTTTTACAGGCAGATCTCAGAGATATTGCTGATTCAGTTCCAGACCACCTCAATAAAGTAAGTCACATGAATCTTTTGGTTAACCAATGAATAAAAAAGTTATGTTTATACTATGTCTATTAAGTGTACAATAGAATTATGTCTAAAATACCTTAATTTAAAAATACTTATTTTAAAAATGCTAATTATCATCTGAGCCTTTAGCAAGTCATAATCTTCTTTGCAATAAAGGGAAGTCCATCAAAGTAAGCCTATATACATTTAGATACTAATTTTAATAACTTAAGAAATATATGTCATAGAATCTCCAAATGTAACTGCTCCCCTTTGATCCTTGATACTAAGTTCACAGATATGAGGTGAGATAAGTATAACATTCTATTGAACAAAGGGTTTTTAGAATATCACTTCAACCCATTGGATATAATCCAAATCAATAAATGATGAAGTTTATCCCAGTTACATATGTTCAAATGAGATGGAAAGATAGAAATCTTATGTATTTACAGAGGGAAAATTTAAGGGCTCTTCTTAGATGTATCAAAAAGAACTTTCTGTCCATACGTGGGCGGACACACAACTCATAGGTTCAAGCTCACCTATTGTGAGAGGCATGAATTAGTACAGAACAATGAGGAAAATGACCAAATCATCCCTCTTTGCATGATTGTAACCAAGAATTATTTGCTTTTTTAGACACTTTTCTCCCTCCCTGTCTTCATTGCACCCTTATCCCCCAACCCCACCAAAAGAAATTAAAATTTTCAAGTACCTCCATTGATGTTGTGTTTAATGTAAGCCTTGAGTAGTTTGGTTTCTCTTCCTTGAATTTCCACTGATAAACTGCATCCAGCTGCCCTCTGGATGGGACACCACCACATAAAATGGAGTGTTTGTTCAGTGGCCACGTGGGGGCTCAGTGTTCAATGAATGCTATTTAGGAAGGCTAGTGGTGAAACAGTAACAAATGGTACAACTTTTTTTCTAGTGTTTGTGGTTTAGGACAAGTTTATTTCACTCTTGCTGGCTTTCTTCTGTGTTATCAACCTTTTCCACATTTAAAATCTGCTACTGCCTCCCATCCAGGGTTATGGCAGCAGGTTTTGCCCCATTGACAGAAGCTTTGTTGGTTAGAAGGTTCATATTTTAAACTGCAAGCAAGTATTGATTTTCTAGTTACTCCATGCTTCAGAATTTATTTTTAAAAGTAATTTTTTCAACTAGCTTAAAATTTTTTCTTCATTAGTTTATTGCTCCACTCACATGAAATGACCTAGATAGACTGTTACTTCTTTTATCTTCAGGAACACCTGATAAAATTACACTTGTTTGCATTTGATTAGCCATGACTGGTCCACAGCTGAGCCACAATTGCCCTCCAAACATCCCTGGGGGCTTTGCTGGTTACTGTGACCTTGCCTCAGGCTCACCTTTCTCACTCCTGGAGACCTTTCCCTGTCTTTGTCTGTGGCTCTCAGAAGCACTTGCTCTTTGCACAAGTCTCATTAGTCTCAGCTTCCTCCTGTTGACTTTCCTTTTATTGCACAACCTTCCTTCTTGGTTCTAGAATGCTTCCAATTATTTTTGCTTCAAGGTCCTGAACTGACTATTGGCTGAAGTACAAAACTGAAAAAGTTGAAGAAAGCTGGGCAGAGAAGCCAATTAATTACATTGTCCTAAGGTTCTGAAAAATAACCATTTTTGACTTTACTTGGACCCTGGCTTATTGAAGAGAAGGGAAGTCAATTTCACCAAGAACTTGTCAAGGAATTCCAGCAAGCCCTTGGACAGAAGTCTTCAAGTGCTGGAGTAGCATTCTGCTTCCAATTATAAAGAAATCTGAGAGTATCTCTCCTTCAAAGAGACATCATGAGCTGAGGACTCCTTCCATGCCCTTCATATCTTGCCCACTCCAATACAACAAGGTCAGATGGACATCTGAAGTGGAAAAACAATTTTCTACAATCCAAAGCAAGCTTGTGTCACAATCTATAAAAACCTTTAACTATTTGCACAGTTCCATTCTATTCCATTAATTTAATATAAACCCACATGTTCCTAGGCTTTGACCTGGTCTCAGTTCTATTTTCCAAGCCTAATTCAATCAGAGCACCTTCCCTGAGCTCTTCCTACCTCTTGAGTTCTGATCTCCATCTTAGTATAAAATCAATTCAAATTAACTTTTGTTTATGTCTGTTTTGTGCCAATTCAGTCCAGTGTGGTAGTCAGCCACAAAAATTCATAAATTATAACACAGAGTGATCAGGGCAACAATGGAAGTAGAATAAATGCTATCTTCTAAAACATATGAACCTAGCATCCTTGTTTCTGCCCCTGCAATTTCCCGCAAAACCTAGATCAAAGATCCAAAAGAGACCCTGCTGTCTCTTCTTGCTCAGTCCTTCAAGCATTGTTTGAATCTACTCACTCTTGAAACCTGACTTCACACACATGTGCATGAGCACACACATGTGCATACATGATAAAAACTGAAAATATGTAATAAAAATTTAAGTAATGTCTAGAGTTGGTTTAAAGTGGAAAGAAAATTCTCAGTATCCTGAGTTGTAACTTTAAAAAAAAAGAGAGAGGTAATGGAGAAAAATGAGGAGAGAGCAGACATTAAAAAACCAAAATAAGTGCTTCCTCTTCTGGTTCCAGATGCTTCAGGGGCCACAGTCTTTGGTGCAGATATGGCCAAGTCCAAGAACCATACCACACATAACCAATCCTGAAAAGGGCACAGAATGGCATCAAGAAACACTGATCACAAAGACACGCCTCTCTTGAGAGGGTTGACCCCAGCTTCCTAAGGCAGACACACTTTGCCAAGAAGTATAACAAATAGGGCCTGAAGAAGATGCAAACCAACAACACAAAGGCCATCAATGCATGTGCTGAGACTATCAAAGCCCTCATAAAGCCCAAGGAAGTCAAGTCAAATTCAAGATCCCAAAGGGCAGCAGCCACAAGCTCAATCAATTTGCCTGTATCATTCACCCCAACCTTGGGAAATGTACTGGTGCCTGTATAGCTGAGGGTCTCAGGTTCTGCCAGCCAAAGTCCAAAGCCAATGGTTCAATTCCCCAGCCAGGGCAGGTAACAAGGTTGCAAGCCAGGTCTCTAGCAAGGTCCATGGCTGGAGGCAGGTGAAAGGCAACCGTACATTGATAATTCTCTCCCTCTCTGCCTCTCTCCCTTCTGCTCTCTCTGGAAATAATAAATAATTTTTTTTTTTTTTGTAATTAAAAACAAAAAGTCCAAAGCTGCAGGCTACAGCTGCAGCTTTGGCTCTGGCTCAGGCTCCCAAAGGTGCGCAGACCCCTGTGAAAGACCCCAGAGTAGAGGCTTCTGTCTGCCAACATGAGGATGACAAAACTGGTGTGGCCTTCACCTGCTGTCTGTATGACGCTGGTGTCCTTTTGTGCTATTTATACAGATAAACCTGAGGCAGGATCTGTCAGTTCAATAAATAAATAAATAAATAAGCAAGCAAGCAACTAAATGAAAGGAAGTAAAAGAGATTTAAGAAGAAGTAAAATAGAATGAAAGTAAGAAAAAGATATTGGCCAGAAACAGTGCAGCTGGAAGGAGTATTTGGTTAACTAGGGGCATCAAGTGAGGCAGGAGACTGGCAATGAAGGTGATGTTTATCTACAGCGCCCATGTGGGGCAGTGGCACATGGAAAGCTACCTCAGACCCTCCAAAAGCTCTCAGTAGACTTATCCTATTCCTTGGCCCTCTGTTTCAGCCATGGACCATGACCCACAGGAAGAAAGCAGTGACACCTAGGTCTCTCAAATGTGTTCCAGTAAGCATTCTCTCATAGCTTTAGTCCAGATTTTCTGTACACATTAAGTGTCTCCCTTGTGACTCAGCAAGCTGTCCTTCTATCCCTCCCCAAGGACCTGAGCAGCAGCCTGCCTAACTCTGATCAATGAGAGCCCTACAAGCCACACATGGCATGGCAACAGTTTCTCAGTCAAACCTGCTAGGCAGGCATGCAGTGACCATCCCGACCTTCTTGGTCACATTGGGACTGGTAACCTTAAGGTAGAAATCATGGTGTGCCCCCACCCCCACTCCTCCACAGCATGCTAAAATTCCACTGAAAGAGTTACATGTTTTTTAAAAATATTATTTTTTACATGTATATGACTCAGATAAGGAAAGTTAAAAAGCAAGCTGTGTTTGAGGAAAAAAGAGAAAGAGAATAAAAAGATAAACACAAGGCCGGTATAATGGAGAGTCTCAAAATTGTACTGCACACAGCATCAAACACATACTTTTCCTTCTGTCTTCATTCTTTCCTTTCCAACCTTTTCTTGACTCCTTGAGCTGAACACACAGCTCTTTGGTCACTCAGTTTTAAGACCTACCTCATTCCGGTCATTAAGATTCTATTTCAGGTGTTAACACATTGTTGACTGACAACTTTATACAAAAGCTATCCCATGTCACTGGCTATTATTTTGTAATTGCATATGAAAATGAAACAGTCTAAATAAATTTCAATATACTTTATACATAGTGTATTGACAGGAAACTTTGTACATATCTTCTATATAATTTTAATAACTTTTTTGTATGATAAACTACATAGCATTCACCTACGTGCAATGGTACACAAGTTTTGCAAATATATCTAGTTTTGCTGTGCTTTCCTTTTAAAGAGCATACTCTACGTGTTCTAGTGGGATTTTTCTTTATGCCAGTGACTATTTTTTCTAAAATTTGGTGAATCTTTTTAATGAGCTCTTTGAGAAGTACCGGAAGAAGTGCCAGGTTCTGTGCTATATTAATTTGAATCATCAATTATCCATTCTCTGGCAACTTCGAGTAGAAATTGTTTACATTTCATTTCATTTTGTAAATTGTAGTTAGGGTAAATTTTGAATGCATTAACTAAACACACTTAATCAAAAAGAAGGCTTTTTTACACCATTTTAAACTTTTTTGTAAGATACTGTTGCTTGCCAAATATTGGTCTGCTCAATCGGCCTCTTTCATAAATCTGTTGTAATCTAGTATGCATGTGGGTTTAACTAAGGCATCCATTTAATTCCTCTTTCACTTTCCAATGCATTTCACAGAAGCATCATGAATAGTTGAGATCATATGCACTAGCATTTCTTCTTTCCATATAAGAAAAATGTGTCCTTTCCATACAAACATCATTTCCCCTCTCCAAAGAGCCTTTGATTTTTCTTTTAGTTTTTTTGGCAATCTACATTTCTTACTTATTATACCACAGACCAGCATTTTCTTTTCCAATAATATTTCAGTAGTAGATATGCTGTTATAGTAATTATCCTGGTAAACATGATACCAAGAATAAAGATATGGCTCTAAGACAGAGAATATATGTAGTTTCTTATAGCTTTTTGCCTTTACCCAAAATGACTTTGAAATTGCATCAGTAGCCAGTCTCACTTCCACAAACCATTCTTACTAAAATTCCATATTTTGTTATCTTTGCCAGATTATATGTTCTGAAGCTGAAATATGCCCTCTATATGGTATCATTGCTTTGTCTAGGGAAAACTCCTGCTTAGACCTATACGAAGCTGAAATTTTGGAATAAAGCAATCCAGAAGAGGCCTAATTTTGTAGACTGTCTTCACTAGATGTAGCTTGTGAATTGTCATTAAAATGAAAAAAAATAAGAATTTGCTCAAACCTCATTCTGGTCATAGTTTTAGGAAATACGGGTGCTTCAAACAAAGGGCCCATTGACCAGTAATCTCTCCAATGTGATTTTTTTTGTTTGTCCATCAATAGCAATAAACCATACAACCATGAAATTTCTTTATATTACCAGTAGTAATTTCCATCCATGGTAAAGTTTTAGCAGATGTTTCATAAGTTTTTCCATTTAGTGGTGATATAAATTGGTTTGAGAAGCAATTAAATTTTAAAAACTCATTATCCAGAGGACCTGGCTGGTGGTACAGTGGATAAGGTGCCGGCTTGGGAACCCAACAGTCGCTGGTTCCATTCCCCAGCCAGGGCGCATAACCAGGTTGCAAGCCAGGTCTCCAGCCAGCTCTAAAGCTGGAGGCAGGTGAAAGGCAACCATGCAATGATGTCTCTCTCCCTCTCTGCCTCTCTCCCTTCCCCTCCTCTGAAAGTAATAAAATCTTTTAAAAAATAAAAATTAAAAAAAACTCATTATCTAGAAGTAAAACTGTCACTTCACTGATACTCTGTGGAGAACTAATTTCAACAGTTACACCAGAAATATTTGTATAATCCTCCAAGATTGGTGTAATGTCATTGTCTGTCCACTCTTCTTCAAAATCACTTTCACTATCAGATTCTACCACATTTCGTTTTTGCCATTTTGGTGGTCTAATATCAGATTCATAACTATCTTCCAACAGACTATCATCTTCCACATCACTGTTATACTGTATATTTCTAAGTCAGTTGGACAATCAGAAAAAAACATCTACATATAATTTACTGAAAAATTCTTCACCATCACAATGCACCATATTTGAAATTTTTGCAATACTAAACTGTTATAAAACCCAGAATATCTAGAAAAATAATTTTTTAAGATTTTATTTATTATTTTTGGAGAGAAGGGAAGAGAGAGAGGCAGAGAGGGAGAGAGATATCAATGTATGGTTGCCTTTCCCCCGCCCCCTGCTATGGACCTTGGCTGGAGACCTGGCTTGCAACCTGGTTACGTGTCCTGGCTGGGAGTCGAACCAGAGACCTTTGGGTTCACAGGCCAGCACCTTATCCATTGTGCCACCAGCCAGGACTAGAAAAATAACATTTAAAATAAAGTAAACATCAAACCCAATTAAGAAAACTTTTACAAAATCCTCTATTACTCTTTTTTAAATTGTATAGGCTAATGCAAATGCAAACATGAGTTAACTCATTTTTGTCAACAATGTTTGGGCTTGAAAACATGAGTTTTTTCATGACTGGTCAACAATATGTTAAGAAGTCATGCCAGGCTAAGTCAAAGATTAATTTCACATCCAGTCAAAGACTTTTCCCTCCCTCCATCTCAAGCTGGATTTGTGTCCCTAGATTCTGTCTGGGCAGGAGCAGTAGGGTGCTTCTTTTGCAAGGTCCTCTTCCCCTTCTTTCTGCTGCTTATGACCATTCTGGGGCCAGGTGGGGAAAGGGATGGGAACAGGGGTGAAAAGAATAGGGCAAAAGTACTTTTACATAAGTCCTGTAGCCTAGCTCTATCCTGGCAGTTGTGCCCTGTGGCTAAAGGATTCACATATGTGCGTTTTTCTGGACACCTTTGAGTGTCTCAGTGTCACACTACTACCTGATCCAGGAGAGGCACTGGACTAACCTGTTCTCACAGGTCCTCCCCCAGGCTCCTTCCCACATCTGCCTGAGGATGAAAGATAGGGGAGCTCCTCACCAATCAGCCTTCCTGGAAAGGGCACCACCAAGCTGGCAAGACTCTGTGACAACTTTGGAGCCCCTCATTTGTATGTGAGAAGTCAATTAGAGAAACACCCCAAACCACACTCTATCGCTAGATTTTCTTATGTATGGATGCCTTCAGCAGTCTAGAAAAAACTTAAGGAAACAATCTCATAATAATACTTTTAAATTTATAAAATAAAATATCCAGAGGAAACCGTATTAAAATGAAGCTATCAAAAACTTAAAATTTGTACTCTTAATATGTGCATTGCTTTATTAACACATGATATAACAGGTTTTAACAGTAATTTCTAAGTAGTGATGAATATAAATATTGTGAGATATCTGCAATAACTGTTTGCGATGTAAAAACACCTGTGGTTTCCCTTGGTGACCAAGGTACAGTTGTTGCTAATACTACTGTGCTGTGTTCCCTACATGCGTAATGGGAGGAAAATAGTGAAAATAAGGATGGGTTATTTTTTTCAAGCATGTTCATGGACCCCATGAATTCTATCCACAAATCCCTGAGGACTCCAGATCAAGAACTCAGTTCCATGGAACCCTCCTCCCACAGCTTTCCTGCGTCTACTTAAATAGGACAACAAAGGTAGAGGGAAGTAGCTACAGGGCCAGTTTGGTGGCCTCTTGGTGAGGCTTGCAGCACCTTTAAGACTAGAAAGAAATTAAAGCCAATAGTTCTAAGCTTAGGGACATGCAAGTCTGAGACAAAAGAAAAAGTCCAAGTGACCTTTTGATGTGAATTCATTTATGCTCTACATTTGTGAAAATATTCTGGAATTGATACCCAAGAAACAGTTAGCAGTGATTACTTCCAGGGAAATAGTGATTGAGACCAGAGAAAAAGGAATTATTTTCTCATGTTAAACTCTTTTATACTGTCTGAGAAAAATTAATAAAATATACATTTTGTTTAAGTGATAAAAAATTAGTTTCAGAAACATTTAAACTTTCTAAAGGAAACTATGTGTGACTTTAACTGACTTAAAGCTGTTAAGGGCTTTCTTAGCATAAAAGTAACAAAGAAATGATGGGGAAAATTGATAGATTTCTTTTTTTTTCTTTTAATTTAATTTTATTGTTGTTTTATCACATCCATCCTCTTTTTACTACCCCCTGTCCCCTTTCCCACCCACCCACTCCCCGACAAAGTCAATACCACTTGTTGTACATGTCCATGGTTCTTCCATACTAATTTCTTAACTAAACTGCTCCCCTTCTTTGCCTCCTCCTCCCTCCTCCCCCCTGCCCACTGAAGGTCTATTCGTCATATTCATGTATCTGGTTTTGTTTTGCTTATTTGTTTGTTTTGTTCATTATTGTCCTGTAATAGGTGAGAACATATAGTATTTGTCTTTCACTGACTGGCTTATTTCACTAGCATAATACTTTCCAGCTCCATCCATATTATTGCAAAGGGTAGGAGTTCCTTCTTTTTTTCTGCTGTGTAGTATTCCATTGTGTAAATATATCAAAGTTTTTTGATCCAATCATCCGCTGATGGGCACTTAGGCTATTTCCAGCCCTTGGCTATTGTAAATAGTGCTGCTATGAATGTAGGGGTACATAGGTTCTTATGAATTGGTATTTCAGGGTTCTTCAGGTATAGTAACAAGATCACATTAAAGCATTCATAAGTTAAAGTTGGTTCTTATCCATTCAGCTGCCTGATATCTTTTGATTGGTGAATTTATTCCGTTTACCTTTGTATCTGTGTTTCTATCTGTCTCTCTGTTTCTTCAGTTTCTTAAAGCAGACCCTTTAGCATCTCTTGCAATGCTAGTTTGGTGGAGATGTATTCTTTTAGACTTCTTTTGTCTGGGAAACTCCTTATTTCACCTTCCATTTTGAATGACAGCCTTGCTGGGTAGAGTATTCTTGGTTGCAGGCCTTTGTTTTCCATTGCTTGAAATATTTTTTGCCATTCCCTATGGCTTGTTGTGTTTCTATTGAGAAATCAGCTGATAACCTTATGGGAGCTCCCTAGTATGTTATTAGCTGTTTCTCTTTTGCTGTTTTTAGGATTCTCTCCTTGTCTTTGAAATTTGCCATTTTCATTATGATGTGTCTTGGAGTGGGCCTGTTTGGGTTCATCTTCCTTGGGACCCTCTGTGCTTCCTGAGTTTGCATGACATTTTCTCTCCTCAAGTTAGGGAAGTTTTCTGTCATTACTGTTTCAAAGAGGTTTTCTATCCCTTGCTCTTCTTCTTCTCCTTTTGTTATCCCTATGATATGGATGTTATTACATTTCATGTTGCCCTGCAGCTCTCTTAACACCTCTTCATTCTTTTTCAGTCTTTTTTCATTTTGTTGCACCGTCTGGGAATTTTTTTCTACTTTGCCCTCCAGCTCGATGATCCAAACCAAGCCTGTTTTTGATTCCTTCTACTGTGTTCTTCAATTCAGAAATGGTATTCTTCATTTCCTCCTGGCTCTTATTGATGGTTTTTATGTTTTTATGTCCTTTTTAATGCTGGTATAGTTCTCAGGAAGTTCCTTGTAGCTTTCCTGGAGTTCTTTGTAGTTCCCCTGGAGTTGTTTGTAGTTTTCTTTGAACTTGCTGAGCTCATTGAGCTTCTCTATGATCATTATTTTGAATTCCATGTCTAATAGTGTGCTTGCCTGTATTTCATTTTGCACTCTTCCTGGGGATTCCCCCTTTCCATTTGCTGAGGGTTTATTTCTTTGTCTCCTCATTTTAGGTGACTCTTGTTTGTTTCTGCTTCTTGGATTGGTCTGGGTTGACTTACTGTCATAGTGGTGTGACCTTCTGTGTTTTTTACTTCCTGGATCTGTGTTTGGTGACATCAGCTCATGTCCCAGTCAGACCTAGTCAGCCAGCCAGTTGGAGACTACCAGAGATCCAATGTCTTTGTCTCCTTTAGTTGTTAATCCAATCAGTCTGGGATCTATGGTCAGCTTTAGGCACCTCTGGGCCGGGCAGATGAATTCAGTTGTTAATCCAATCAACCTGTGATCTCAGGTCAGGTTTAGACATTGCTGGGTGGGGCTATGGCTTCCTCTCAGGCTCTTGCCCTTTGGTGAAGAGTGGTCTGCTGGCTATATGGGGGATGGGTCCACACTGGACTCAGGGGCTGCTCCCTCAGCTCTCCCCCTAAAGCCACTGCCCCAGACCCTCCTTAAGGGTCTCTAGTCACTGTGACCTCACTCTGCTGGAGCCCATGGTAAGTGGGTGCCACTGTATTTCATGTGTGGTCCCTTTAAGAATGCAGTGTCTCTGTCAAGCCAGCTCAACCTGGCAGCTCTTTTGCTTTTCACAGCTGGGTGCTGTTTTACTCTCAGTTGTGTTGCTGTAGGCTGGGAAGTCCAGTTGGGGGTTTAGATCCCACCCTTCTCAGGTGGGACCCCCAGCTGCTGAGATGTTTCTTGTCCCTTCAGCTGCCACCATGGGAGCCCCACCAGCCCTCTCAAGTCTCTGTGCTGTTTACTGGTCACGTTGTGATGAATCTGCTCTTCTGTTCTGTTCTAAGACTTCTCTCCAAGTGGTGTTCTGTTGGTTATTCTGGATTATTTATCCCCAATTAAGTATTAATTCCAGTTTGGTGTTGGGAGGAGATTGGTGTAGCTCCACTTACTCCTCTGCCATCTTGGTTCCCTCAAAAGATTTCATTACACAGGAAGATGTCAAAGCATAATGATATCACAGAAATAACTAAAAAAAGTTTTCAACTTAGGACGTATTTGCAACAAAAGTTACAAAAAAATAGCCAATCATCTTCTAATATGGAGCACTCTTATAAATCAATGAGAAAAATAGCAATATGTTTTTCAATAACATGTTAAAAAGCTGTTTTGGATTCTTCTTCTTTATGCCTTAATTCTGTCATATTCATTTCCAGAGAACAACTGAGCAACAAAAGAAAGAAAATCCTAAATATGTAAAGTCCAGGAGTCAGTGGTAATTGAGACCACTTCCTCTGCTCCTTCGCTACCAGTTCAGTCCAAAGTTTGTTTACTGACCACTGGTGCTTTAAGCCAGACAAGACCTAGATCCTGGCCAAAATGGACCTGAACTTCTACACTGGAGGGACAATGAGCAACCTCAGAATCTTCATTCTAGGATATAACCAAAGATAAGTGGTATGCTCACAATAAGGATCCAAGAAAGTTTCTTAAGAAATAAAATACTATGCTCATTTGTATCTGGCCTTCTGGGGCAGCATTGTGCCACATAGGGAACAGCATGAGCTTTGGAGATCAATCAAACTAAGAGTCATCTCCTGGCTCTGCTGCTTTTTACTGTCAGTCTATATAACTTGAGCAAGTCACTTATCTAAATCTTGGTTTTTCCATCTGTGAAATGTGAATAATGCCTACCACATAGAGTTATTGTTAAGCCAAGAGATAATATATGAGATCCTTACCTCACAATATGCACACAAAATTACTCCAGAAAATTCAAATAAGTGAATGTTCAAATAGAATATTAAGACTATTAGAAACATAATATCTTTAAGACTTAGGAATGGGAATGAATTTCTTAAATAAAGCCCAAAGAACAAATAATAAAAGAAAACATTAAATTAGAAAAAATAAAGACAAACAAAAAGCTGAAAGGTGTTTGTAGTATATAAAATAAATAAAACTTTAATATATAGAACATACTAAATTATTTTATTAAACAAACTTTTATTTCAGATATCCCACGCAGCAATATTTTCTTTTCTTTTTTTTTTTAATTTTTTAAAAAGATTTTATTTCATTATTTTTAGAAAGAGGGGAAGGGAGAGAGGCAGAGAGGGAGAGAGACATCAATGTATGGTTGCTTTTCACCTGCCTCCAGCCACAGACCTGACTGGAGACCTGGTTTGCAACCTTGTTATGTGCCCTGGCTGGGGAATCGAACCTGCGACCTTTGGGTTCGCAGGCCGGCGCCTTAACCACTG
>PVIW01010406.1:0-44392 GCA_004026585.1 Noctilio leporinus
CCTGAAACACCAATTCATAAGAACCTATGCACACCTATGTTCATAGCGGCACTATTTACAATAGCCAAGTGCTGGAAACAGCCTAAGTGCCCATCAATGGATGATTGGATCAAAAAACTTTGGTACATATACACAATGGAATTCTATGTAGCAGAAAGAAAGAAGGAACTTGTACCCTTTGCAACAACATGGATGGAACAGGAGAGTATTATGCTTAGTGAAATAAGCCAGTCAGTGAAGGAAAAATATCATATGATCTCACCTCTTACGGGACAATAATGAACAAAACTAACAACAACCAAAAGAGAACCAAGTATATGAATACAAGGAATAGGCCTTCAGTGGTCAGGGGAACGGGGTAGGGGGGAGGGAGAGGTAGAGGCAAAGATGGGGAGCAGCTTAGACAAGAACCTAGTATAAAGGAACCATGGACATGGACAACAGGTGGGATTGACTTTGCGGGGAATGGGTGGGTGGGTGGGGGAACAGAGGGGAGCAAAATAGGGATGGATGTAACACAACAACAATAAAATTAAAAAAATAATAATTACATAACAAAACTCTAAAAACATAATTATGCATTTAAAAATAAACACATAGATCTCATATTAAAGTAAGTTTTTAAGTGTAATCAGTTGAGCAACACAGTTTACCTTTCACACCAAGTTCCAGAGTATCCCAGGGCACACTGGTCACAGACCACTTCATCTGTATCATCTAGGTGGCAGGTGGGGCTGAAGCTATCAAAACATTAGAAGTGAGTGCAATTTTCCAGTAGACAACATAGAATTTCTAAATAGTGGAAGTGCTTAATTTCTACCACTCCTATCCTTACAAACTTTCATTGTGTCCTCAATCCTTAGCCCAGAATCCAGGACCCCTGGCCTCACAGCCCACCCTACAAAGGCACTGGACACACTCTGCTCCCTACTCTGGCTTATCCCTCAACCCAGAGTGCACTTCTCCCCATCTCTGTCTGGGTTCACCAGACTGATCCTCAACTGTCACCTCCTTCAGGAGGCCTGCTCTGAGGCTTTCCTTGGCATTTGTTTGCCTGCCTCAGTGTCCAGGCCACACTGGCCAAAAATGAGCTCACTGACAAACTTCATTAAGCACATTTCCCAAAAGATCCCCTCTGCTGATTTGGGTCCCTTCACACTATTCCTGACCTCTGGGGAGGCCTATGAAGGGAAGTATGGGGACAGATGAGAATCCCTCACAATTTCAGCACAGTAGCCCTGATTGTATCTGTTTACACACTGAATTTTAAATAAAAACCCCATGGGGGAATTCTGTACCTGTGGGTAGAGGAGGTCTTGAAGGGTAAACCAGTGACGAAGAGAGAGAGAGAGAGAGAGAGAGAGAGAGCTGCAGGAAGCACAGGCCCAGTATGATGTATGAGGCCTTGCTCCCCTCCCACCTGTGCTGCTGGACCTCCTGCATCCCTTGGACAGGACCCGTTTATGTTGCTTAGGCTGCCCTTCTTTATTGCCTTCAAACTCCTTCTCTTCCTTCAAGACTCAGAGCTTCCACAGTCACTGTATGATGGCAGATTCCCATCATACAGTGGACATTCTTCCACTGTGGATTCTGGGGGCCGGTTGCCACAGGTGAACAGTTTGCTACTAAGAGGACCTATCACAATACTCCATATATAGTAGGCATGCAATAAATATTTGTTGAACCAATTAAATGAATTCAGCCCATTCTTAATGAGCTGAATATTTTGATCATTATATCAGAAACTTTTAAGCCCAGGAACTGTTTTATTCATCTGTGTCCCCTATACCTCTTAGCCCAGTGGTTATCATACAATATATACTTGTAAAAGAACTAATGACAAACTTGAGACCAAAAGAAAAAACAAAGTATGCAAATGTCCTTGTCATCACACAACTTTTTTGCATCATTTAATGCACCAAACTTTTAATTTTAAAGAGAATCTATTCCTCCATTTTTAATCCTTATTAATTACCACTGGGCAAAATCCACACTCTTACTGCACACACAGTGTTGCTTTGAAAGTATCAGTCCACATCTGCATGGAAATTCTGGCCAGGTCAGGCAGGGGCCAGGCTTACGTGTTGGAGGGTGAGGACAGGGGACAGGCACAAGGCTGGCAGTCCCCGGGTGTCCCTCGGGCAGGCAGCCCGTAGAAGCTGGGCAGGCACTGCTCACAGTGGTCCCCAGTGGTGTTGTGTTCACACGCCTAGAATACATGCATGATAAGAAAACTCAGATGAGTTTTTAGACTCATCTAAAAACAACTTAAAGTACAAGTGAAAAAGATAAAATGCTAAGTCATCAAATTCTGTTATATGAGAAGGGGTGCCTATTGCCAGATTAACTAGAAAAAAATTTAATCTGTAAATGAAAACATAAGAACTCTCATTTCTGATCACATCAGAGTAACTTGTGCCATTCTTGCCCTTTTGTGGGAGACAATAGAAAACCGGGAGAAAATCTATCAAGCCGCTGCTTGCAGGCACTGGACAACGGGGTGCAGGTCTGTGACTGAGAGGACAAGGAGGTGGGATGAAGCCTCCAACCTCATGTCTTTCTGCTTGGAAACACCTGCTGGGCAGAGTGGGGGTTCTTGCTGAGCTGAGAAGACAGGGTCAGAGTTTGGGGAGGTCGAACCTGTTGGAAATTTGGGCAGAGGACTGGAGATTCTGAGGGTGAGTTCCAGAAACCTACATGGGAGACCCATTCAAAGAGCTACTGGATACTAAGCTGCTTATGCATGGAGTACAACTTCTTGAGGTCAAAGGAAGACAGGTGACCTATAAGCTAAAAAGTTCAAAAATTTTTGAGACAAGAGAATTCTAACTAGTCAGTGTGGGGGGACCCTGGTAAACACCCAGCGCACCCAGTAGAGACCCCAGAAAGAAAAGCAGTTCCTAGCAGTGCTAAACCTGACATAGAGTAAAGGCTATAAAAGAACTATCCCAACAAAAAATTTAAAAGAAACCTTGAGACGATCATGCTGACCTGCAATAACTGCCTAACAAAACAAATTTCCAAGTTCTTTAAAAGAAAACAGCAAAATCTAAAAATTCAACCATCTAATAATATTCACCAAACAATATTCATTACATACTCAAAAACTACTGGTTATATTCACACTGGCCAAAGCTTGAAAAATTTTAAATTCATGAGTCCAGGCAGAAAATAAGCAAGTGAATAATTAAACTTGTGGGGAGAGGGATTCTTGCTTATAGAAGAAGGCTGCATACCAACTGATAAACATGGGAGGAGGGATAACCCTCCTTTCACAAACATCAGAGTAAGTATTGTTTAAACAAGAGTCATCAATGACTGCAAAACCTAAGGTGGGGGATTTTGATGAAGACTAGCATACTTACATGGCCTTAAAGTGTCTTTTTTTGGGTTGATTATTAATTATGAAAGAAAAGGGCAGTAAATAGGTGGGCACAAAGAACAAGAGAAATGGGGAATAGGTGAATAAAATATAAAAGGCTTACTTTCCTCACCTGAAACATTTCTTTAGAGAGTGAGATCACCCTGAGTGAGGTGAATAGAGCTGTGCAGGAAGAAAGGAGGTGGCCACACTGGCTGAGGTGGCTGCTGAGCACCTAGCTGGCTGTTCCATGGCTCAAGGGAACCCTACACTTGTTCTACACATTCTTTCCTCCCCCGGTCTCCCCATCGGTCCCACCCCTGTGCTGGTGCCATCCAGAACTTCCTCCTATGACTTCTACCCATCCCTGCCTATACTTGCCTACCCCAGTCTCACCTGTGGGTCCCCTCCTCTCATTGCCTCTCCCCTGGTGTTCACCCAGCTCCATTTCCCTTTACATCCCTTCTCATAGAGCCACTCTTTATACAAGCATTCATGGGATATTCTCCGTTCAACATTTTAAATATGTTCAGTTTCTAATCTAAATACTTTTCTATGATCCCTGAAATTGATAAAAATTTCCTCATATATTAAAACTGAGAACTACAACGACTTATATCCTATTGTAACAGTTTCACAAGTTTCATTTTGGGTTATCCTAAACCAGGGCTTCTAAACTTGAACATTTAGACCACAAGCGGTCTTCTTTTTCTTCGGGAAAACGATTATGTAGTTTTTTTAAAGAACCTGCAGAGGGTATGTTTTAATGTTTTCTCTGTGTGTGCCACCATCCCTCTAAGTGACTGTTTCTGTTGGCAGACCTGTGTGAGAAGGATGACTTGTGGGTGAGGAAGTGGGGGGAGGGCGTCTTCTCTTAGAATGGAAAGGAAAAACATGAGGACCCAAGAACTGCACAACTGCATTTTATACTCTTCTCTTCACAAGGCAAAGTAATTGGCTTTTCTTTGGGATAAGAACAGAAAGAGCTCAGAGAAAACAAGGGTTAAGGTAAACTACGGACTTAGGGTAATTCTGGTGCATCAGTATGGGTTCATTATACAAATGTATATCTTTGGTGGGAGATGTTGGTTATGGGGGAGAATGTGTATGTGTGGGGGTAAGATGCATATGGAAAGCCTCCCTTCTTATTTTGCTGCGAACCTAAAACTGCTCTTAAAAAAAATTAAATCTTATGAAAAAAGAATGGGAGCACTATATCCTAATAAACTAAATAAAAAGTTAAATTCTAGAAGCTAAATAGCTAAGTACAAGACCAAGGTTATATACAGCTTTATAAAAGGCAGAATTAAAAGTTTTGTTTTTAAACAATAGAAAGAAAACAAAGATTAAACAGATAAATGATGCTACCAAGTTTCAATATTCTTAAATTTCCATCTAAATTTTTTTTTTTTGCTTCTTCAAATATTAATTATTAAAAAAAAAGGGAGAGAAAATTAGAGTGGAAGATCATGGCAGACACCACCTCATTCAAGTGACCCTGGCTAACATGCCCAGGAAGACAGTGACATCGTGAACCCTGAACAGGGGGCTCTGATAATACATCATCTCCACCTCTACCTGCCCAGAATGCATAACCTCAACCTGCTTATGAGGAAACAGACCAGCCCCAGCTGAAGGGTGTTCCGCAGGAGGCCGGGCCCTCTTCAAAAGTGGCATAGTCATAAGAGACAAGGAAAGACTAGAAACTGGCACAGACTCAAGGAGGCAAGAACAGTGAATGCCATGTGGGATTCTGGGTTTGAAAGGAAAAGGGACGTAAGTTGAAAACTGTTGGAATCTGAATAAAGTCTATAGTTGAGCTGATGGGATTGTGTGAGTGTTAATTTTGTTGTTTTGATAACATGGTTCTGCAGTTGTGTCAGAAGAAGCAAGATGAAGCTTATGCAGGAGCTATTTTTGTAACTCTTATAAATTTAAAATTATTTCAAAAAATGTTAAAACTATAAAAATCATCATTTATTGTGATTAAATCTTTAGAGCAGTTACTATTGAGCAGTTCCACCTGAATGTGAGTATACATTTTTGTAAATACGTATTAGTAGAAGCATGTGCAAATACTTTTTTAGCCTACCTGTAGCTAGAGCCAGAGGTGGCACAACCACCACCAGCTGACCACCCCAAATGTTGGCAAAGCCTACATGAGGCTTACCTTGCAAACCCCAGTGGCGAAGGGAGAGATATTTCAAAAAGCAGCAACCTCACCAGGCTGTGGGAAGTTGTGCACATCTGAGAAAACTGATCCTACAGGACTGAGTCTGTGTGCAAACCATCCTTTCAGGCAATTCTATAGATGCTTTATTTACAGAATGAAGAATAAAATGAATGCTTTACTTACAGATTAAAGAAAAATTAGGCTCTGGAAGGAAAAAGCCCTCCATGGCATCTTGCCAAGATCTTCTCCATGGTTCAGATAATTAATTTTCCCTAGCCCTGTGATTCAATCAACCTCTTTTGGAAAGAGCACGAACATATCCCTGCAAGATGAATGGGGTTCGGCTAATTAACATATGCATTCACTCCATCTATGAGGAGCGAATCCACTAAAACTCAGAAGTGTGACCTGGTTTCCAGGATAAGAGCCTAAAAGAATTATTGATTGAAGTTAAAAAACAAGTCTTGCCCTGTACCTGCCCCAAAGTTCATTCTCAAGATTTATTATATATTTGTTAAGCCTTGTTTCAGCTCATATTGCATGAAAGAAGTACTTGTTTAAAGAGTCAATCCAACTATAAAGCATTATGTATTATATAAATGAGTTGTGATTATTAGTTTTATTATCATTTCATGATATAGTATGTAATCTGATGTTTAAAAATCCTTGCGCTTGCTTTTAAAATATCTGATCCTTTTTATTTAATCAGTAGGCAACATCTTTCTAACTTGATATGTTTTTTTATGGCTTTATAATCATGCAAAGCAAATAATTACTTTTCATTTTTCAATAAAATCCTTTTCCACTATTACCAGAGTACATATTTATCCAAAAAAAAAGGCGGGGGGCGGGGAGCAGGAAACATGACATAAACTTAAATCTGCAGATTTCCTTTGGGATTTTCAAGGGCAAAAATATCCTCTTGTGGAAGAATCATTAAAAAAAAAATAAAATAAAAAATACTTCTGCACAGCAGATGACTTTGGGGTGGGTAATGGGGCACTCAACGTTTCGGTAAGACTCACAAAGCAAACGCCATGAACATCACACACAGTTGCATGGCCATGGCATTCACAGGGCTGACAAATTCCTCCAAAGAGTATTCCATCCACACGGTAATAGCCAGAGAGGCAGGACTGCAAAAGAAGGTCAGACAATTCATGCTGCTGAAGGCAACTTTGTCCATGATGCACATCATCTTCCCATATGTTAGAAACACACACTGCTCAGTTTTCCATGAATAGAGAAGCTAATTCCTTTTCTTTTTTCTGATTTTCCCCCAACATCTTTACCAAGACATGATTCACATGCTTTTCCAAAATGCACCCATTTTAAGAGTACCATTCAAAGATGTTTTAGTAAATCTACAAGTTGTGCAACCACCACTGTATTCCAGTTCCTTATTTCTTTTAATGGTAGAAACATGCACACAAAAACGTAATGAGTCCACACACACCTTCACAGTATTCTACTGCGAAAGTCTTAGAAATCATGTCACATCATGCAGCCATTTAACAGTATTTCAATTGGAGGATTATTTTTCTCTCAACTTTATTATTATTATTTTTACTTAAAATTCATTAGATGTTGTTATCAAAGTGTTCAAGTGCATACAAGTCTGAGTCAAACTGCATTAGTTTAACTGAGCAAACAGTGTGCTTTTGGGGGTCTGAGTGCTAGACAGGCAATGTGGGAGCATATAGGTACTTCATATACCTATACCATGGGGTGACTGGTCAAATTTTTTACCCATTAAGCATTATGCACTCAAAGATTAGGTCCTACAAACATTTGCTGAGCCTAAAAATAAATATTTGAGATTTAAATAAAAGTTCATTGCTTAAAAAAATGGAAAATATTTAAAACAAATATTTAGTTAAATTTTCACATTATGAAGCACCAGACCAACTTTAATAACTGAAAAGTTTATAATTAACATTCACAAAAACAATTAAGGATTAAATGTTCTCACTTTGTAAAAATTGGTTGCAGAGAAATCACAACCAATGGTAAATGTTCATAATGATAGTCAATCATAATCAATGAGAAGAGGATCAGATGGATGAAGTTCAAATTCTCATTGGTCACTTCCTAGCCATGTGACCTTGGTCAAATTACTTAATCCCTTTGTATATCAGTTTCTTAATCTGAAGAACAGAAAATATATGAAGTACCTATATGCTATGGTTGTTGTCAGGATTAAATGACGTAACTAACGTAGGGAAAGACACTTGAACAGTGCTCTTGGCAGAGGGATCATATTTCTTTAAACAATGTGACTTTCAAACTCCTATAGTTCCCCAAAGTCTAAAAATTAGAAACACTAGGTTCTAAATTTAGAATTCAAATATGCATTGTTTCAACACCTTCAATACATTTTTCCCCTTAAGAAAATAAACAAGGAAGAAGACAGGACAGGAGGAGTGTTACCTCACAGGAGATCCCTGCGTAGCCTTGGGGACACTCACAGTGCTCCACCTCTGTGGCCAGTGCCAGGTCTATGACGTTAGGGCTGGCTGTGTCCAGAGAGACAGAATCCAACCTACATATCAAGGTAGGAGTTGTTGTATGACATTGGCTCAAATAGAATATGTAAAAATTGAGAGTATTAACATCAGGGGGGTAAAAACCAGATGCACTGTGGTTCAGATAACCGTTAACTCTCTAAATATTTCTCAGAAAACCACCCTGAAAGTTTCTGATCCTGACTTCAGTTCTGTCCCTTACTAGGTACATTTGTCATGGACAACTGCTCTTATATCTTCAATAAAATTATAGTAATAACAATGTTAAGGTAGCCAATTCTACTAGCTGTGTCCTTAAAATAATTGAGTAATTATATTAAGATTAAATACATATAATAATAAACAATGACAAGAGTGAATTTCACTTACCATAAGTTTTCCCTCCCTTTCAACACATACCTGTAAAGAGCTGTTTTTGCAGAATTGTAGTTTGCTCTGATCAAGAGATGTGTCACATTGGCAAGGACAGTCATCAGCTGATCTCGATCTACCTCTCTTTTGTTATTAAAATCTCGGAAGTTCTCAGGCACAAGTCTAACCACATGAAAGTACTCTTCATAGGGTTGCAATGGCAGGCCCTCAGCCTGGGTGCTTAAAGTGAGTCCATTTCCCTAACATTTTAAAACAGGAGAAAATGTATTTGTAATTCAGTTTTATGATAAAAAAATGAAAGCAAATTTTGTATTTAGCAACATAGCTTTTCATTTGTGTGTAGGTTCTTATGTAATAGGGTTTACAACTCTTGGTCCAGACAATCAAAGATGTTTCATTGTATGCTTGTCAGAGGGATTTGAATAATAAATCTAAAAACTGTGTCCTTTGCCGGGACCTCAGAAAAGAACCAAAAATCATACATTTGGCCACAGTTTTCTTCAAAGAAACCAATCTTAAGCTGAAAAACTAAGAAACAGGAAATTTCACAGCAATTTTATGCAAAACTAGAGGTATATTTATTTACATTTTCTAGAATGTAAATATGTAAATTTTACATAGTAGAAAATGTAAATAAATATACCTCTAGTTTTGCATAAAATTGCTGTGAAATTTCCTGTTCAAAACTTAAAATAGCTGCTAACAAAATGTGTGACTAGCTGTTAGTTTCCAGTTGCTGCAGGTTGGAGATGGAGGGACAGGGCATTGGAAGAAACAAGAGCAGAGCACATACACTGCAGACAAGAACCTGAAATGGTTTCTTCCCGCTTGGGGAATTCTTCCAGGAGAGGTTGATATGGGTCTTTTTGTGATAAAGAAGAGGCGGGGTGAGGATAAAGAGACAAGGGACAGGAGGGATGAAGACTGAGGATAAAAATGGCAACACATCTCTTGTCCCCTTATAAGGTATTGCTGCCTAACCGTTCATGTGGGGAGGCGACGTGGCAGGAGGGGTAGGGAGACTTAAAGAGCTGAAAAGGTAGTTCCAACATCAAGACAAAACTCATGTCCTTTTAAAATGTGACAAGATATGTCAGTGTGGGGATGAAGGGAAGAATGATAGGTGCTGCCCTGTGATAATTCCAGAAATGGGCCCAAAGACAGAATTCTCACCCTCAGCTTCTTGGTACCCAGAGGAGGCAAATCCCTGCTAAATGGCCACTTGGCCATGAGCTCCTTGTTACCATGGCCTCGTTTACCCACTTCATGCCATAGCACTGTCACCCCTTAAACTCTTCAGCTCCATGGCAAATCAATGTAAAAGTGATTACCTTAATGATAACATCAGCATGAGACATGAGGTCATTGTCCACCGTCTCCATAGGAATATCATAAGACACTGTGTACTTCAGGAATCCACCGAATGCTGTCAACTAGAAAGTTTAAGTGGGAATGAACACCAAGAGGGGACAGGATCCCAGCCCCTCAGCAAGGGAAAGTGGTTGTTAGAGCCATGTGGAAACAACGGGGCATTAAAGGCAGTGAAAAGAAAGCACATTCTATGATATTTTGTATTCCTTCAAGGTCCTAAGGTAAATTACTATAAACATCTGCTAATCATATAAAATAGACATTTATTTTACTTAAATAAATACTCTAGGGGTTATGGTGTTTGATCCATAGCTACAATCTCAATTTTTTTTTCATAATTCCTGCTTGTAGAAGAGTAACAAAAATATGTTTGATCAGCTAAAGAAAGAACTAAAGGCTTTCTTCCTGATCAGATATCTTTGGTGCAAAATAGAGATTTTTTTTTTCCAGGTATGGTATAATAATGAAATGTTCACAATCCAATCTTTATATCATAACATTAGAGAAGTTATTCCAAGAGATAAAAAAACAGACATCCCTGGCTAGAGGCATAGAGGTTAAGGCACCATCTTGTAAACCCAAGGGTCGCTGGTTCAATTCCCAGCCAGGGCATGTCTCCAGGTTGCAAGCCAGGTCTCCAGCCAGGTCTGTAGCTGGAGGCAGGTGGAAGGCAACCATACACTGATGTCTCTCACCTTCTCTGCCTCTCTCCCTTCCTCTCTTTCTAAAAATAATAAGTTTTTTTTAAAAAAACCCTAAAAATACCCCATAAAACTATTGACCTCTGATGATATATCATATTAAAAATAGAAAATGTTTTCTGTGATTATAAGTTGATGGGAAAAATCACAGTTTTCAAAATAAACATTACTTAAACATATATAAAATGATCTATAAAATTAAAATATAACCATCAGCCCGAGCTGGTATGGCTCAGTGGACTGACATCAGCTTCTGAGCCCAAAGGTCATTGGTTCTATTCCCCACTCAGGGCACATAACCAGGTTGTAAGCCAGGTCTCCAGCCAGGTCCTTAGCTGGAGGCCAGTGAAAGACAACCATACATTGATGTTTCTCTCTCTTTCTTCCTCCCTCCCTGCCCTTCTCTCTGAAAATAATAAATAAAATCTTAAAATATATATATATATGTATGTAACCATCAAATTAACTAGAAATTTCCCAAGCTACAAGATGTACACTACTATGAAAACATACCATTACATTAAAATAAGTCAAACTCATGGGAGAAATGAGCAGAAAACTATCATTATTGAGAGATTCCACTAAATATATTTTTTAGATTAATCAGAATCTGGAGAATAGTGTATAATTGGGGCAAGGGGGAAGGGACTAAGTCATAAAAGGGAAGGGTTAAATCATATTAACCAACTATCAACTTTGCAGGATCACCCTTAAGCCTTTTCTTAAACTGGAAAGGATTCTGCCGTGGCTATTCATCAGTCTGTGAACTGAAAGGTCACTGGTTTGATTCCTGGTAGGGTTCATGTCTTGGTTGTGAGCTAGGTCTCCAACTGGGGGCATGGGGGCAAGGGAGAAACAACTGATTAATGTTTCTGTCCCTCTCCTTCTCTCTCCCTTCTTCTCTCTCATAAATAAAATGTTTAAATAAATAAGCAAGGATTCTATCTGTTCTTAGATAGGAACTTTATGTGAGCCACAGTCACCATAATAATGAAATAGGGACAGTGCCACAGTCCCTGTGTACAACCATTCGAAGTGTCTTCTACAAGTCAGACTAGGATAAGTACACAACTAAACAAACAGAAGTGTGACTCACACTTCACTAGGGCCCAAGTGACCGAGAGAAAAATAGAAGGTTTGTCTCCAGAGAAGGGACATGATTTCATACAACAAAATGCGAATGATGGGGTCAAGCAGAACAAAGTTTCTATTTTCATGATGTAACAAAAAGTCAAATAAAGATAAAAACAACCATGTGAGTCAGGTGTAAGAAAATGCTGTATGATTTTCGGTCAAACATTCAAGAGACCAATAAGACAATTTAAAATGCCAATGGAAGTTCATTCTTAATGGGCTTTGAGACCTCTGTCTATGACACTGTCACTGGAAGTACCTTATTTCCGAGATAGGCCTCCGGGGCCGACCAGTAATACTCAGAAGTCAGCCGCTGCATAACTGCCGTATTGTTGATGCTGATTTGATGACGTCCATCCAATGCATCTTGCTGAGATGGGATCTTATTTGGATTGATCAAGTCAGTGACTAGCCACCCGGACATATCCTTCACCTTAAAAAAAAGGATCCAAGAATTTTAGAATTTACAGTAGAAGTCACCTTAGATTTCATCCAGGCTAGAGCTTATACATTCACAATGAAGAGAGACCCAGAAAATCTTAGCTAGGGATGCAGTTAACACACAGTGCCCAAAGAACTTCAGGACCTGTGACCCTTTTACTTGTCAAAGGACCACAAAACCTGAGAATAAGCTACAGCTTCCCCAAATCCAGATCAAGCATAAGCAAAGAGTTGAAGATCACAGATATACATTTTAGATTTAAAAACAGCAAAGAACTTAAATGTATTAAATAAAATGTCTTTTGCTAACTATGACTTCTCCTTTGTTGTTGCTCCTTGCTTTTTAGCCAGATGCTGAAAAGTGTGTAATATAGCCATCCAGGGTGGGTGAGAAAGGAGGGAAAGGAGAGCCAGTGCTTAGTACCCTGATCCCCATGTGATGCTGAATACAGGTCTCCTGAGATAGGGCATGGGGAGAAGTGGTTACCATGGTTAAGTCCTCCACCCTACAGCTCCTCTCTTACCCCCAGCCATCATAATTTGTCCCTGCTAGTCACTATTTGGCACCCCTTTTCATACTCATTCTCTGAGAGTTTCTCATTATCAAAAGATCTGGGGATCTATTGCCAGCCCTCATAACCCCTGTGCCACCTGCTGCTGTTCTCACCCTCTCCAGCTTCTTTGAGCTAGAAAATTCTGCCTTGTCTCCATGTGCTGGTGTGCTTCCTGGCCTGAGACCAGTGTGCAGATCTTACCCCACAACTGGGGTAACATTTCCCCACAGAACACATCTAAACGTGTATTCTACAATACTGTACTCTCTATTGGCAGGGAAACGTATGTGGGGACAAACATATGACCTAGAAAGAAACAGGAGCAACACGTTAGTGGTGGGCTACCTTGGATTCATGCCCGCTATCATTCCAAACAAATGAGAGTGGCATTACAAGGAAAAATTAGCCTTGTGGCTCCATAATTCAACTTCTAGAGAGCTCAGTTAAGGGGTGTAGTTATTAAATCCTGGCTCTCAGAAGGTGCCCGCACCTGACTGATGGGCCAGGAAAGACTGTTGCAGACATCGGAAACGCCAAAGCAGAAACACTCGGAGCAGCCCTCAGGGTTTCTTTCCTTCAAGTTATAAAATCCTGGCTTGCAGCGATCACAATTTTCCCCTTCAACATTTTCCTGCAAGTTAGAGTAAAAAATTAGCTTTTAAAACCAGTAGGTAGCCAAAATGAAAATCATGTTAACATGATATTTTAAAGAAAGGTGTTTGGCAATGTAGAAAACATGGAAATAAAAAGACACTCAGAGTAAATGTGAAGCCACATGTCAATATTTCCAGAACAGACAGTTTGAAATGCTTGTCATATGATTTTGTAGTCAAGAATGAGGCCAAGGGTCTTAGAGCTAGGTCATTATACTTAGGTGGACTTTCTGGTATTGTTTTGTTTTAAATCTTCTATCTTTGCTGATCTTTCAAACCTTTAAAATCTTAAGAGGACTACATGAATGTTTGCCTTATTTATAAATGCTCAAGATTATTTTCAAACATATGTTCCATGTGCCTAAGGCTCTGTTTACATGGGAATAGCACATAAAATATAACTGAAAGCCCTTCTCCTTATAGGGGAAATAGTTATCAGTGTCAGATAGTCAAATAAAACACTTCCCTGGCTATCTGCCTTTAATTAATATTCTTAGAAATTTAGTGTTTCCTGGTTCACCTTTAAACATAAAGCTGAAAAATAATGTCATATAAGAGATAATAGTCAAAGACCTAAGAAATGCAGTATTTGGTTTCACCCAGGGAATAACAGAAATACCTTCTGAAAAAATGGCCTTGTCCAGAAGGCACCAAAAGGAAAACCAACTGCCCGTCCAAGTCCAAGGACATGTACTGCAGCCAAGTTGCTATGACATACAGTTGTGCTTCCCAGGAAGGTGTGACGAAAGTGGGAGCCAAGCTTAAACCTTGCTGCTTTGCTCAGGGGCTGATCATCTGAGCCAATGGAATGTTTTCCTTTTCTCAGGGAACCTCAAAGTAAAGTCAGGGCCAGCTTTAACCACCACACGTACCTTACAGAGACAAGGCTCCGAGCATGGGTCCTCATTCACACTGCCAGCTGGACCACAATCACAGCGGACACAAGCTGGGTAACCCTTATAGCCAAACTGGCAGCGATCGCATTTTTCTCCTGTGTAGCCTTCTTTGCATGGACATTGACCCAGCCATTTCTCTGGGAAGAAAAGAATTGTAATAACCCAACATGAAGGTAAAAAAGATGCTTAAAGCTCAGGTCAGCAAACTATTATCTGTAAAGGGCCAGAGAGTAAATATTTCAGATTTTCCCCCAGAGCCTGTTGTACTCAGCTCTGTCACTATTGCTTAAAAACATCCATAGATATTACATAAACTGATGGGCATAGCTTTCTTCCAATCAAAGTTTATTTATAAAAACAGGCAGTGTCAGATATACTCCATGAACCATATGTCAACCCTTTGGTTAAAGAAAGAAAACAGAGATGAAAGCACAGAGGTTGGTGGGAATGTAAAATGATGTAGCAGCTTTGGAAAACTGTTGGGCACCTCTTAAAATATTAAACATATAGTTACCAAATGTTCATCAATTGATGAATGGATATATGAAATATGATATATATGTACAATGGAATAACTATCATTCGGCAATAGAAAAGACTGAAGGACTGATTCATGCTGCAACATGGATGAACCTTGAAAACATTATACTAAGTGAATGGAGCCAATCACAAAAGACCTCATATTGTAAGATTCTATCTATATGAAATGTTCATAATAAGCAAATTTATGGAAAGAAAGTAGATCAGTAGTTGCCTAGGGTGGAGGGAAATGAAGAGTGACTGCCAATGCGTAAGGGTTTCTTTACGGGGTGATGAAAATGCACCAATATCAGATTGTGGTGGTGGCTGCACCATACATATTAATGGGTGTATTCTACTTTATGGCATGAACTATATCACAATATAAAGTTTTGGGTTTGGGGAAATGTTTGTCTTTAAGCACCATGGAACAAAAATGGCCACATGCAAAACCTGACAACTCAGGGGAGGCCTGCGTGGCAGCCCTACAGACTCACAGACCTACAGTAGCCACATGGGATGGTCTGAAAATAAAATTTTCTAACTAAAAGCAGGTCATGGCAGGTGTCATGTCGTAGGCTGGTATTTTTCCCTAAGGTAAAGGTCAATCTTTACCTTAACTGAGCCTACCTGTTGTCTTTTTGCATCTGTGATAGCATACCTTGGGAATGCCAAAACCCCCTTCTCCCCCTAACCCCTGCCCAAAGCACAAACACTGCATGGGGGAAGACCACAAATCCCCTCATTGTTATTGTTATCATGTTAATTGATGACTTCACTATTCTGTACCCACCTATGTAAAAGGTGTGTCTGTCACTGAACTTTTTATCCAACCCCAAAGGTTTCCACACTTTGCTTCCTTCTGCCTTCCTAATCTATCATGAATGGATTTCAAGGTAACCCACTTACACTTCACCTCCTCTTTTGATTGTAATGTGTAAAATAAGGTGCAAAACTGCCATTCTCCAGAGCATAATCTTGACTCGTTGAGGTTTTGCTTCCTGCCAACTGTCATCAGTTTGACTCAAGTAAATTCATAAAAGTTCTCTACAGGTTTGTATGGTTTTTACATTGACAGTGCAGAAGCAAATGGTAAAGGGTAACAAGCAATACCTTTGCTTTAATGTCAGCTCTGAAGCTCTCTAGTTGTATAACCACAGCCTCTTAACTGCTCTGACATAGGTTCCTTGCCTGTAAAACAGGCTCACTGATTTTTATCTGCTATGGCTGGAAGTTGAAATAATACATACGTATATTTTAAAATGAACCAAATGATGGGTCATTGTCATTATCATCATCATCTCTCATTAATAGCAATTAAGAATCAATTCAATGTGGAAAACAGTATGGAATTCCCTCAAAAAAACTAAAAATGGAACTGCCTTTTGACCCAGCAACTCCACTGCTAGGATTACACTGGAATAACCCTGAAACACCAATTCAGAAAAACCTATGTACCCCTATGTTCACAGCAGCACTGTTTACAATAGCCAAATGCTGGGAACAGCTTAAGCACCCATCACTTTTGAATGGATCAAAAAACTTTGATACATTTACACAATGGAATACTACATAACGGAAAGAAGAAATTCCTACCTTTTGCAACAACATGGATGGAACTGGAGAGTATTACACTTAGTGAAATAAGCCAGTCAGTGAAAGACAAATACCATATGATCTCACCAAATACAGGAAACTAATAAACAAAACAAATAAGCAAAACAGAACCAGAGACATGAATACAAGGAACAGATTTTCAGTATGCAGAGAGGAGGGGAAATCGAGTGGGGGTAGAAGGAGGCAAAGAAGGGGAACAGTTTAGTCAAGAAACTAGCATGGATGACCCATGCTAGTTATTTGGCTTTTCTCCCCCACTCTACTCTCCTCTTCCCCACCCTCCCATGTCCCCACCGCATCCATGTGGTATTGAATATGGGGGTGGGGGCATGGGACGGTGGGGAAGAGGAGAGCAGAGGGGGGGAAATGGGATGAATGTAATATAACAATAAAATTAAATTAAAAAAAGAATAAATTTAAATGTGTAATTTACCCTCAATATTCCCTGGGGGGCGGGGCACAGTTTCATTTTAACTTCCAGTGACTAGGATTTGATGGGGTCACCGAAGTCTTGAAACAGATGAAGCCTATTCATGATACTTAGGTATTTACAAGTCCATAGGTCAGTTTTTTAAACAGAAGGACACTGACATTTACAAAGATAACTGGAGGATTTGCTTGCTTTGCAAGATGAGATATGTGCAAAAGCCCTGTGTCTTCCAAGACCTAAATGAAGTGATTGCTAATTACTGTGTTTTACATATGACTTTAAAAATAAGCCTTATTTCATCTTTCAGCAAATGCTCAATTAACCTCTCAAATGTCATTAACCTCTCAGCATTGCCATCTCCACACTCAATCTCAATTCCATGATATTCCTAATTTTGCTTTATGCCCATGGCCCTTATCCCTGCCTGGCATTATATCACACATGCACGTGTTTGTTTAGAGTTTGCCTGTGAGCAGGAACTTAGATCATCTTGTTCATGTATGTGTTCCTAGGTTCTAACACAGAAACCTCTGGGATTGGATACAAACTGCCTGACACATAGTAGTGACTTGATAAACGCTTGTCGAACAAAAGAAGCAATAGCAAATCATAGCATCAAATTGCTATGTGATGGTAATGGTTCCACTAGGTACAAATCTTCCACAAAATAAAAAAGTAAAATTAAATTAAATTAAAAAAGTAGAAAAAGGAAAGAAGTCAATTATAAGCATGACTTACCTTTGTGTATGTCAGAATGGAGATCATCCTTGATACAGATAGCACTGAGAGACCCCAAAGGGTCACAGTCACAAGGACGGCAAGGGTTGTCCTCATAAGGAGACATCTGAAAGGAAGGGGTTGTCCTAGATAATCTTACCAGAAATAATAGCAATAATATCAACAATGATACCAATGATAAGGTATTGCCTTTTAACCAGGATGTGACTATTATAACGATTTGTGTACCCAGGAGATGTAGCTCTTAGGAAGATGAAGTGAACTTGAGCTAGAAAGCCCCAAATATTATTTGATGGTGACAGCAGTGAGTTTCATTAGCAATGTGTCATTCCCATTATCACTGCTACACTGCACTCCAACTCTGCTATCTCTCAGAGCCATTTATAAGTATCACTTGTATGAGTACATGCCTCTGGTCACCTATCACTAGATGACCACTGGGATTCATGTGACAACTGCATGTCAAGTCAATTGACAACTGACAACATTTTCTATGGTCAAGATACAGATGTTTTAGTTACCGGCTGACTCCACATTGAGCATATTGTAAAAGTCAGAGATTACACAGCCAAGAGGCCCATAAATTCGTGTTAAATAACAATGAGTAGACATCATAATCTGAACAAAAATACAGGACAGATAGGGTAGGAAATCAATATCTGAAAACACTATTAGCATAATAAGAATATAAGTAAAATATTACAAAAGGAAGTAAGTCTCTACCAATGAGACTGACATTTGGCCAAGTCTCTTTTCCACTTTAGGCAGACAACGAAGCTCGGCTATGGCAGAGAAACACTCTTACTTTGTGTGGTCTATAATATCCATCCATACAGGTTTCACAATTGATTCCCATGGTGTTCTGCAGGCAGTTTATGCAAACCCCTCCTCCTTGGTACTGTCCAGCAATATTCAAACTCTTCTTCTGATTTGCAACACTTTCATCATAGTAACAGTCTTTTGCTTTATTGTGGCAATTGCATTCTAGAAGGATATTTTAACATCACAATTAATATATATATATATATATATATATATATATATATATATATATACCATTCCCTCCCTAGGTAAGTTTCTATAACTATAAATTAACATAAAATTATAAAATAAACACTTTTAATAGGATATGGACAATCTTATGGAGGGCAACTAGAAATAGCTATTAAAATTATAAATGTGCATTGTTATTTGACTCATCAATCTATCTCCTGGGATTATATCTTGCAAAAGTCCTTGCACGCTTCTCAATGACATCCACAAGGTTAATCATTACATCACTGTTTATGTCAACAAAAGACTGGTAATAACCAAAATACCTATGAATAGGTAGCTGTTTTAATTATGTTACATCCACATAATGGAATTCAGTGCTACTATGTTTAAAAACCACATTTCATATTGTTAATATGGAAAGATTTTCTTCCAAGATGTATTTCTAAGTATAAAAGCAATGCAGAGAATGACACTTATAGTACATCAGGTTCTGTGTATAAATTGTGAGGTTTAGGAATATGTCAATCTATGCTTTATTTGCATAAAACTTGCAGGGAGAATATACCAGGAAATAGTAAAAAAGTGGAAGGGATGGAGATAGAGAGGAAATAATGCTTTTACTATGTACTTGTATGTATTGCTAGATGTTAGAATCTTATAACTATGTTGCCTATTTAAAAATTAAATCCAAATTAATAATGGATGCATCTAAGGGACAGGAAATCTCAGATAAAATATCAAATCTTTAAACATACTTTTAGGTCTCAATAGCTTGAATTTTATTAAAGTATTTGCAGTTTTGGGAACTACTTAAAAACCTAAGAAAAATGTATCTATTAATTACAAACATAGTTAAGTCACCATAAAATTAAGCATACTTATAGGGGGAAAATCTCTATGTTCTTCCAGTTCTCAGAGGACTTACGTTCACATATGTTACCAGAAGAAATAGTCCCAGGTCTCCAAGGCTGCTGATGGTATCCAGGACAACACCTACTGCAGCTCTCTCCACAGGTGTTATGTTCACATTGACACTGTAATTTCTAGACAACAGGGATACAAAATTGCATCTGAAAACTAACGTATTTTTCTTAACTTTAGTTTAAAAGGAATTTCTCACACCAAATACACAGTAAGACTTTATAATTGATGATATATGGCTATGCTAAAGCAAACTAGTACTTAATTTTGAGAACAAAACATACCCATACGAGCTGGTTATAAACAAAAAATGAGGAGAAATAAAGCAAAACTAAAATGTGGGTTAACTAACAACAAAAGTTGTTTTGTTTTTTTTAAAAGAGACACCAACTTTAAGGGTTTGAAAGTTCCCATTGATAACCTTCTTAAAATTAATCTACATATTTTCAGCATCAATATGAGAATAGTCCTATGTAAAAGTTGAATTAAAACAAAGATTGGAAAAAATAGTCATGCAACTTGTTTAAAATAAAAAGAGAGGATGTTAGTCTCTGAATATTATGTTAAAACACATCAACTTCATCTTGATTTTAGTACCACAAAAATGGAAGAGAAAGAAAATGGGAGGAGGGGAATCCTTCCTATAAAAAATGTAAACATAGTAACTGCATATGTTTTTTGTATGTCTGGTCTTCACAAAAGAAGAGTTTCAAAATTCATAAGATCACTGAATTGTACACTTTAAAATGATTAAAATGGTAAATTTTATATTATGTATATTTTACAAAAAATCATAGTAAGTATTTATTAGAAATATTCTCAAAAGAAAAAGTATAATATAATTATTGAAAACATGGAAAGTTTATAGTGACCTAACAAGACAGAAAGAGAGAGAGAGAGAGAGAGAGAGAAAGAGAAAGAAAGGAAGAAGGAAAGGAAGAAAGGAAGGAAGGAAAAATGGAAGGAAGGAAGGGAAAACCAATTACCAGAAAACTTTTGCATCATAATTTTATACCTTTCAACATTTGTCTTGAATAAAAAAAGCACAATGCAAATATAATAGCTAAAACTTCTATTTTGATATTTAAGCAAAATGTGAAATACTAGAACTCACCTTTGTAGTTTCATCCCATGGACAACTACTGGCATGGCCATAACAAATACACATTCCTCCAACAGAAACATCCTTTATTGAATAGTAATACTAAGGAAAAAGGAAGTTACAAACAAAAATTAAAACCTCTTTAATTTCAGCGAAGAGAATGTTGGCACTCCAACAAATATTCCAGTTGTTACTGATAATCTTAAAAATAATTAAATATGTATTTTAAAATATATCATACATGAAGAATTTTTATGTTCATTAAAATAAATAATGTCTAATTAGCTCATCAGCAGAAACCAAAGAAGTTTAAAAGAACTTCTCAACTTGGCTGCATCTTAAAAGGAGATAGTCATTTTCAAAACCCATGCTATAAAATTTTTTTAACTATTGCTAAATTGAATATAACATTATAAAAAGCATAATGACTTATGACCAAGTGGGTTTTATCCCAAAAATGTAGTTAATTTAACACACAAAAGTCAATCAGTTTAAATCACCCCATTAACAGAATAAAGGAAAAAAATCATATGATCATTTTCTTAGACTGGTAAGAAGCATTTTATAGAATTCAACACCATTCACTAAAAAAAAAACAAACAAACAAAAAAAAAAAAAAAACCCAACAGCAACAACTAAAACCCTCAGTAAACAAGAAGGGAAATTTTTCAGCCTAATACAGAGAATCTATTGTGAACCTAGAGCTAATAATAGTAAAAGTTTAAATACTTTCTTCTTAAATTCTCTTCTCACCATTTCTATTCAACATTCTGTGGGAGATAGTGGTCAGTTCACTAATGCAAACAAAAAATAGAAAGAAAGAAAAAGAAAAAAAGAAACCAAAGGCATACAGAGTGCACAATAATACTAAACTGTCATTATTTGTAGATGACATTACTATATACATAGAAAATCTACCCTAAAGCTACTAGAAATAATATGTGAATTTGATGATGCCACAAATTGCTTATTACAAAATCAATAAGCAAAATTGAATTGCACTTCTATATATATGCTACTAATGAACAAATGGAAAATGAACTTAGAAAGTACACTATTAACACTAACATTTAAAAACATAAAATATTTAAGAGTAAATTGAAATTAAGGTGTGCAAATAAACAAATAATAAAATAATGCTGAGAGACATTGAAGACCTAGATAAAAAAAAATATGTTCATGAACTACATGACCCAATTTGTCAAGATGGCTTCCAAAATTTTTCCTAAATTGATCTACAGAATCAGTGGAATCCCAAGTGAAAATCTTAGCAGGCTTTTTCCTTTTTTGGCAGAAATTAATAAACTGATCCTGAAATTTATAAGAAAACATAATGAACTTAGAGTAGCCAAAACAATCTTGAAAAAGAACTGAGTTCAAGACATACTATAAAGCTACAATAATTGTGAGAATCTGTTATTGGCATAAGGATAGACAAATAGATCAATAAAATAGTACAGAATCCAGAAATAGACCCACAATAATAAGATCAAATAATTTTTAAAAGATTTTATTTATTTTTAGAGTAAGAGGAAGGAAGGGAGAAAGAGAGGAGAGAGGCATCAATGTGTGGCTGCCTCTCATGCACCCCAAAATGGGGACCCAGCCCACAACCCAGGCATATTGCCCTGACTGGGGATCAAGCCAGTGACACCCCAGCTCACAGGCCAGCACTCAGTCCACCAAGCTGTCCCAGCCAGGGCAGATCAAATAATTTTTAATAGAGCACCAAAACAATTTGATGGGGGAAAGAAAAACATTTTTCACAAAAGGTGCTGGAGCAATTGCAGATGCATAAAAGAATGTTGACTCTTACCTTATATCAAATACAAAAATTAATTTGAAATGATAATAAATGTAATAGCTAAAACTTTAAAGCTTCTGGAAGAAGACATAAGATAATAATTTTGTAAACTTAGGATAGTCAAGTATTTTTCAGATAAAGCACAGAAAGCATTAACTAAAAAGGAAAAAATGATAAATTGGACATCATCAAAATTAAACCTCTACTCATCAATAGTTCATAGGAAAGTGAATAAGCAAGCTCTAGACAAAGAGAAGATATTTGCAATGTAGACATGTCTAATAAAGGGCTTGGAAACAAATAAGCCAATTTAAAATTAAACAAAAATTTGATTAGACACCAATAAATACATGCCCAACATCATTTATCAGGGAAATGCAAATTATCATAAGGAAATGCCACTATATGCACATTAGAACAGCTGACATAAATGACTAATAACCCAGTGAAACCGGAACTCTCATACATTGCTGAAAAAGAGTGCAATTACTTTTGATAACACCTAGCAACTTCTTAAAAATTAAACATATAGATACCCTATAACTCAGTAATTCCAGTTCTAGTTTTTGAAATCCAAAGTATTTGAAAATGTCCACATAAACCTTATACACTTAACTATACACTTAAATCTGTAAGTTTTCTTGCATATAAATTATATTGCAATTTTAAATCTTTCTTTAAAAAAAAAGAACAAACAAGCAAAAAGACCCCTCACTGAAGAACAGATTTGGAGTCAGACTAAAATGTGAAGAACAATGACTACTACATTTGCTACATTATGGCATTATAGGATGTGGTAGAGTTGAGGGGGCCTGAGGACAGGGCGTCAAAACCATCCCTAGTTCAAAGATGGCACTTTTAGCATATAAAGCACATATAATGATCTTTAATAAAATAAGAAGGCCAAGCTGGGAGGAAAAAGCTAACCAAAAAGAAAAGTATATTTTCTTTAAACAATAAACTTTTTGCAATGGTTAGGAGCTAAACTATAGACTTACTCGTCTTGTAACAATAGGATCAAGGTCTTTTGGGTCACGGTGGCTGAGGGTCATAAGATCTGCGTTGAGGGTTCTAATGCGTTGTAAGCGAAGGCGGATGTATCGGGCAGAAGTAAATTCCAACAACTTGGGGGAAAGATCATCAGCACTTGGTCTGCCATTGATTAGTGATGTATGAATCTAAAGGTATCAGAATAAATAAATGTCCTTTTTAAGCATGCAAAAATACAACCTTCATTTAATTTCAGGACAAAATCTTTACAGATACTATATAAAATCAAGCCAAACAATTAGGTTTTGCAGAACTCAAACTAGCATTTGTTAACTACTTGTGAATATCATGAGCACATTATGTCTTCAATTAATTTGAAGTTACATATTCCAGTGTCTCAGAGATTGCTGAAAATCTTTTAACAGGGGCATTTCACCCAGTGTGGTGAGGGGATTTTAACATGTATCAGTAGGCTATGACTTCTCTTAGACAAATTCCAGATGTCATGCATAGACCTGGGAGAGTGAGACAAGGTGCTGGAAAGTTTTGTATTACCAACTTTCTTATTTAAGAATTCCTGCTCTTGAAACAA
This sequence comes from Noctilio leporinus, assembly GCA_004026585.1. Lineage (NCBI taxonomy): Eukaryota > Metazoa > Chordata > Mammalia > Chiroptera > Noctilionidae > Noctilio > Noctilio leporinus. The sequence continues at coordinate 23,891 of PVIW01010406.1, forward strand.
TGCAGGGCTTGCTGCATGGTTCCTGCTGTGCAGAGCACTTAGGAAAGTTTTTGTAGTTTTATCTCATCAAGTCAGGCAGTAGGAAAGAATGGTTTGTTTTGGATTACACTCTGACTTAAATGAAGTGTGTACAGACTGGGCAAATTGAGCCTTGAGCTGGAATACCTCACAAGCCACCTCCAATCCTCAACACCACTAAAGAGAGGAAGAACTTCATGAAGAAAATCAGCAACTATATCTTTTAGAGGCACCTGAGCTCCCTCTAATATTTCAACAAATGTTCATGCCGTAATGACATGGGAAAGGTGCTCTGAGAAGGGCCTGATGAAGTTATTAGATTACAGCAGAGTAAAAACTGAGAAACCTCCTAGAAGGGAAGAAATTAATATCAGTTATGAGATTAATTATCAGTCAACACTGATACATTAAATATAGATAGATAGTTACATTAAAGGTCTTTGCGATCTGTACCATGGAAGGTGTATTTTGAGTGCTTTCTGTTAGCTCTTTGAGGGTGATCTTAAAAATTGAGGTGGGATGTTGGGGTGGGATGTAGTCCTGATTTAAAACAGACTTCAGGGGGCACAGTACCTCTCCATGCTCAAGAGGCACCAGCCTAGAATAATATGAGGTGCAGATCACTTCGTCATCAGCCCTGTAAGTGGGTGGCCCTCGTCTTGGTGTTATGTTGTAACGAGTCAAACACTCCGTGTCACTAACTGCATAATACTGCCAGGGGCTGAACTTGTTGCCATCCAGGGAACGCTCCAAAATCCAGTTTCCAGGTCGAGGGGCATTAGCAGCTTTGATGATAACATAGGCGACTTGAAAGACCTGAAACAAAGACACTGAAAAATCTCAATCAAGAATCTGATTCAACTGTTCAGAATCCCAAGTTTCTCTTAACAGAACTCCAAGGTCTCTAACACTTTTGAGGGAAACTGCTTATGAGTGAAGTGTTAATCAGAAATATGACCTTCCCCAGTCAGGGCACATAACCAGGTTTCAAGCCAGGTCTCCAGCCAGGTCCTTAGCTGGTGACAGGTGAAAAGCAACTATACATTCATGCTTCTCTCCCTTTCTTCCTCCCTCCCTGCCCTTCTCTCTGAAAATAATAAATAAAATCTTTAAAATAAGGAATATGACTTGTGAATGTTCTTCTGGCGGCATCTGTTCTCAAAGTAATCTAAAAATTACAAATAAATTTGTATTATTATTATACATTAATATTAACATAAGTGTTTGCTTTCTTGTTTCCATTTATTTTTCTACACCTGAATTCTGAGTGATAAAATAGTTGTATTATATTACATTGATAGTAGTGTTAAATATATTTTTCATAGTTTTTTGGAGATAAAACATCTGCATATGAGGAAAAAAGTCTATCCACTACACATATGCCTATTAGAATGGCAAACATTCAAAATACACAACACACATGCTGGTGACATGTAGCAACAGGAGCTGTAACTTGTTGTTGGTAGGAATACAAAATGGTATAGCAGCTTTGGTAGTTTCTTACAAAGCTAAACATACTCTTACCATAAAACCCAGAAGTTGCACTCCTTGGTAGTTACCTAAATGAAATGAAAACTTCCATAGGTGAACATAGACAAACTGTGATACATCCAAACAACCAATATTACCTAGAGATTAAAAAAAAAAAATAAGGTCCCATACAACAAAAGGACACAGAAGAATTTTAAACGCATATTGCTAAGTGAAAGAAGCCAATCTGAAAAGACTACATACAGTATAATTCCAATATGACATTCTGGAAAAGGTAAAACTATAGAGACAGTAAAAAGATAGTGGTTGTCAGGAGTTGGTAGGGAGGGAGGAATGAATAGGGAGAGCACAGGGGATATTTAGAGCAGTGAAACAGTATGATACTATAATGGTGGACATGTGTCACTATATATTTGTCAAAACCCATAGAATGGAGGACACAAATGAGTGAACCCCCAAGCAAATTATGGACTTGTTAACAATTATATAATAAGATGGGCTTATCAATTGAAACCAGAGCTCCACACTAATAGGGGAAACTGATGGAGAGGAATGAGGGGGAATATGGAAACCTTATACTTTATACTCATTTTCTATAAACCTAAAAGTGCTCAAAAATAGTAAGGCATATTAATTAAAAAAATGAAAAGTTAGAGAAGAGAAGCAAAGAGGGAAAAAAGGATGTAGATGACAACTAACTATATGAAAAAACTAGCCAGACCCATCTTGGATTAGAAAAGCACCCATACAGATACCCAGCCCCTAATTCAGCACTATGAAGGAATGTCTCTCCCACAACCAGCCCCTGTGGGAGCACTTGTTGTGCCAGGAAATTCACTTGCTTCTAAGATGGTTATTTGTTTAATGAAAATTTCCTATTAGAGGATCCTTCTTTGCACTGATTCAGGATGCCCCATAAATTCCATGTTCTAGAGCTACAGAAAAGATGTTGATCCCACTTTCATGCAACTGTCCTTTAAACTTTGAACATAACTCATATATCACCTCCAGAATCCTAAGTTTTTAGCATCAACATTCCAATTTCCTGAAAATATTCATTTAATAAGACCTCATCATAATGCTCTAAATATTATCTTGTTCTCATGAACTGAATATAAAACTGCAAGTATTTTCTGAATTGAGAAGATTATATTATGTCTCTTTTTTTAGTAACTCAGCCCTAGCAAGCATTCACTTGGGTAGTAAATTTAGATTAGTAACACAAGAGGAGGCTGCAAGCACCAAGAAATGACTTCTTCCATGCAAACTACTGATTCATCCAGAGTTCCTCAAACCCAGATTGATAAAGGTAATTTTTTAAACTGAAGTCAAGTATTTTTTTATTTTTAAAATACACATGTAACATGTATACAAATGTGTATGTACACAGATGTGTTTATATGTCTATCTCCGTATATGAGTATGTATTGGGAAGGAAATTGTTATTCACTTCTCTGCTTCTTATTGTCTCTGGGCTTTTTTTTTTGTTTTGTTTTGTTTTAGTTTTTCCCCATCTTAGCCCTCATTAATTTCAGAAACACAAAATGTCTTTGAAATTTACCCACTACAAACCAAATAACTTTACATCCTTCTATTGAATCACTCTCTGGGAAGGACTTTTCATCCTAATGTAATTTCTCTGCTGATGTATAAGAAATGTCCCCCAACCAAGTTTCACCTGTGAGTGATATTAAGTATGGGACTTCGACCATCCATATTCATATGCAATTTTCTTCTAAAATGCAACCAATGTCTCTAAAGTCTGCTAGAAGCAAAAGAATGTTCTCAAATTTAAACAAGAAGCAAAATCAGGACCTCTACATTCACTATTAATACTTGAATCTGAAATTGAATGTCCAATGTTTAAAACTCTAGCACCATCTTTCATAATTAAATTCACTTAAAAAAATTAAAATAATGCAAATGTTACTTTGTCCTAGCATAATCAACTCAGAAAATTCTCTCATGAACATAATTACATGGTTTTTCTTTTCAGAGATTTATGAAAAAAAAAACTTTCCCCCAATTTTATAATTTATATATTCCATAATTTATACATTTTCCTGAGTTACTATATTTTAACATTCCCAAAATCCCCAAACTTCTCTGAAATACTTAGCAGTTAATTGTATTGTGTTCTCTGCAGTTAGTCTTGAAAACCATGCAGAGTTTGCTCAACAGCTTGATGGTTCATCTTTCACTTTCACAAAGGTTCAGTGCCTTTTTGGAACACCACAGTGGAATCTGTGGTTAATAGCTTCCCACTTGGTTTTCCCACTGATGCCTAAGCTAACCAAAGGGAAAATGCCCTCATCTTTATTCATCACTGCCAAACTGCTTTGTCAATATTTTTATGGTAAAAGTAGAACTCTATGAGCATGTAAGCCATGATTATTCACCACTATTAAATATGTTAAACCAGGCTTTGCACAATGGAGGTGCCAAGTGAGATAATGTGACCAGGCAGCCCACTTGAGAGGGATATCAGAAGGCAAGTTCATTTACAAATAGTGTAAAATGTGTTTGCCTTTTGTTTTCCAGTTTCACATTTGAAAGTGGAAATAACTAAGATTTACTTCATGTGTGTTATGATCTTTATGCGTATCCCAAACAACCCCATGAATTTCAAGTCATTGTTCCCAGTTCACATACTTGGAAACTGAGAGGTTAAAAGACAGACTACAAAGTTGCAGGTCCCAATGAGAAACAGGTGGTCTCTCCAGAGTCCTCAGCCACTATACGCATGGCAGAGAATTGTCCCCAAATGTCCACAAATACCATATCTAAGGTGACTGAAGTTTCTGTGATATCAGAAAAAAAGACCCCTCCATTCACTTAGATACTGAGCAGTGACAGTTGTTCTATTTGGCTCCACAGACTTTGCCATGACAACCCTGGATACACAGTGGAGAGTGGAAGAAGAGTATGTAAGAAACAATGAAACATGGATGATGTTTATGAAGCCTTACTATGGCTAGGGACATAATTCTTTATGAGAATTATTAGCTCATATCATTACAACTACGTTGTTTTTATGAAGTATGTATTATTATTTCCCCCACTTCACTGATGAGAAAACTGAGGCATTGAAAGATTAAGTAATCTTCCCAGAATATCACATATATGAAAATGTAGACCAGATACTTAAAGTAGGCAGGCTGTTCTCTTAACCACTGTGGCACACTTCTCTAGATTGCAAGGAAAAAGAATGAAAGCCCTACTGGTTAACTCTCACAACCCAGTCAACACTGGGTTAACTGAGAATTAACCCAGTGTTTGGAACCTACTACCTCATCCAGGAGCATTTATTTCAATACCATGTTCTTGTTCTTTCATCCAAACCTTGTCAGCTTTTATATGAACTGCTTAGTCATATGTAACAAAATGAGGCCAAACAGAAGAACAAACATGGTGGAGGTACTCCAGGACCATCCCTCAAGAAGAAATTGTTTAATTCTGATCAGCTGTGAAGCTGGGCATTGTCTCATAATCTCTCAGTTGATTTCTAAGTCACCAAATTATAGGCCAGGAAACAAACCAAGAAATGGAGTTTGAGTTATAAATCTGCAAAAGGGGAAAAGTATGCCATGAAGCATCTACACACAGTATGTCTTCACTTAAGCTGCATTACTGGCTGAACTGTGTTTCCCCAAAATTCCTATGCTGAAATTCTACCTCCTTAAGATTGTGCCTGTATTTGAAAGTAGAGTCTTAAAGGAGATAATTAAGGTTAAATGAGGTAATATGAGTAGGTCCTAATATAATATGACTGGTGTCCTTTTAAAAAGATACATATAGGGCATAGACACACAGATCAAGGATGACCCTATTGCAAGGATGACCCTATTGCAAAAAGGTGGCAATCTCCAAGCCAGCAACAGACCCCAGAAGAAATAAACTCTGCCAGCATCTTAATCCTGGACTTCTAGCTTCCAAAACTAAGAGTAAATAAATTTCTGTTCTTTAGACAGCCCTAGCAAATTAATATAAGCTCTAATTCATTAACTGTGTGTTGACAAATAGGTCTCAGATGTAATATAAAAAAACTGAGGAATGTTTTATTAATATATAGTGTTAAACCTTTGCCCAAATGAAACCCATGATATTTCAGTTGTTCCTCTTTCCCCCCTGGTTGACTAAACTGCTGTTTCTCTCTGTATTAGGTTGGCTGAACACAAAATTGATAAGACAAGGTTTTCACTAAATTCAGAGTATTTGTAGTCTTGCCAAACCTGCAGCTGATACATACATTTAAAATCCACTTTCATCATGGTTTTCCACCAATATGCCTCTGTTAATGATCACTGAAATGCACATAAACAGTATTTCATCACAGAAGTAAGATAAACACACATCAAATACCAGTTTTTTTACACAGGAATCCAGACACAATATTTTATATGTGTCTTAATCTTAAATATATTAAATCCACTTCAGGCACAAAAATCTGAAAAATACAAATAGCTTAGTTCTGTAATATCAGAGGTCAATTTCAGGTGTACGTGGGGAAACACAGTCTCTCCCCTCCAGAGGAAGCCCAACTGCTCTCTGAAGGGCCTCTGAATGTGATCTGCAAGGGCCCAGATGCCAGGACCTCCCTTTAGAAATTCTCCACACAAGACTGACCTGCCTTCAGGGAAGTAACTGAACAGTGAATGGAATAATGCTTTCTCTCTCTCACATAATGAAAATGAACTACTCACAGAAAAAAGAGATTTAGGTTAAGAGTCATAGTATACCCCCACCCCACCCCCCAAAAAATTAAGAAACACTGTTCAATTATCCTTATGCAACTAGATTTGTGTTTTGTAAGCTTTATATTTTATGACAGTATTAGAAAGTAAAATTCAAAATAATAATTTGATTTAATATTTATTACTCAAAAATAAAGTATTATTTACTAGAAGGCTAATTACTAATAGGAATGTGAATCACTTTTGACTTTACAGAGTATTGGTCATTAAAGTGTGTAATCAATTGATAATAATGTGAAATAGCAACAACTAGGCCACAGTAAAAGTCTAGGGCTTAGAAGTTTACTTGGCATATGGTATACATGAAAAATACATTTTAGGTAAAATTTGTATGGGTAATTACCTTAAAGTGTCATTTATATTATATTCTAGTTGGCTGTTTTATTGTTAATCAGCTTATTTTAGGGCCAGTATACAAAATTAACAAAAAGAAATAGCTCATGAAAGAAGAAAATTTTGGATAATATAGATTTTTCTTCAAATTTTGTGTTTTCATCAGAAGTACATAATGAATATGGCAAAGTACAACCTTTCTTTTGTCCCTTTGCTTCCTGCTTTTTCTTCTTACATTGGAGGTGAGAGATGAATGAGGAGGTACTGGCTACAGTAGTAAGAAGTTTTCTTAAAAATCTTGAGACTTATGCCTCAGAATATCAAGAAATGTTCCCTTTGGAACCACGCGAAGACTTCAAATAGACACTGAGGAAAAGCCAGAGTAAGAAAGGTGATCACCAACTGATGGAGGGCACAAAGATACAAAGCTATCTAAAAGTAAACAGTAACCTGAAGATGGACAAGAGATGTTTGAAACACCTGTTAGAATAGTTCTGTTTTTCATCATCTAGAAAAGCTATTTCAGAAAGAGCCCACCGGGAAGCTATCTCAGGTCCACCTGCCATTGTTTCCATTTAAAGATGATGAGCAGTAGCATTTCAAAGGACAAATATCAACCACTTTAAGAAGTCAAAACTGAAAAGTTAAGAGGTTGGTTTCCATTCCTTCTCTCAGTATATTTCTCTACATAACACCCAAATGGTCAGTTTCACCAGGTGTTCTGAAATGATTTGCCAAGTTTGGTGGAAGATTAGTGGGAACTACTTCAAAAGCACAACAAGATGCCCTTTGTGGGCCTCTTTACCTTCCCCCACCCAGTGAGTGCCGTATGACAGCCTAGCCCCTAAGTAAGATAAACCAGCTTGTGAGACATAGTTACAGGCCATTCCAGGACCTGAGAAAGGCAAAAAGAGGTCTTCTGATCCCCTGACTCCTAACTACCACCTAGCCACTAACCAGTTTCCACAATGAATACTGTAGCCTTTGAAATTAATGTTAAGCTTTTCCCCAAAATGCAGTGTCCTGTTTGTTCATGTTGGAGCAGAGGTGCCAACAATTAGCAACCTTTTCCCCTTTCTGACTGCTCAGAAATCTGTCATGGAAATTGAAGGAAAAAATTGCAATATTTCAGCAAAACTGGAGGTTATGGCTTATAAGGATAGCTGCAGAGGATCACCGACTTACCCCTTGTGTCACAGGTTGAGTGGATATGTACAAACCTTTTAGGTGGCCTTGCCCTGAGGGTCAGAAACCTATGTGTCCTCAGAACAACCTGCCTAGTAAATGAAAAACAGAGACGTGGCCCTAGAAGACAGGGTCAGCTTTTCTACCAGTTGAAAAAATGACTGCTCCTCTCCTGGGGAGGGAAGAAGAGATGCGCAGAGAAGGCTAGGAGCAAGGGACTTCCCTAACAATTTTTCACTTAAGGTTCATTCAATAAACATTGACTGAGCATCTATTTTGTCATGGAGACTGCAGCAGGAGTTACAAATGCAGTCGTGAAGTGAAGAGCATGGTCAGCATGTGCTGGATGACCTAATAACAGAGACAGAGGTTGTCCAGTCCTCATGGAGGACAGAGGTGTTGAAGATGTCTCAGTGTGGCTTTTCTGAGGCAGTTCTGAAAAGAAGGGAAAACTGAGTAGGAGATTGCTAGGTAAAGACATGGGGGCAGGGAGCAAAGACCCCTTGGGCCCACCTCACGCTGCTATATAGAAATTGCAAGAGTCCTGGTAGGCTCGAGTATAGGCAAGCAGGAGGGAGGCTGGTTAGGGACCAAACCTTCTCACCTCAGGAAGATGGGACAGGTCTCTCCTATGTGGCCCCAAAGCCCACACTCCCTCTTTCTTTCTTTGTTTAGTCCCAGAGAATTTCTGGCTGAGAACTTTTGAAAACTCAATTTCTTTTCACTTTATCTCCTCATCTTCACATTGACCTATCATGTCCCAGCAGACCTAACAATAGTAAGGGACTTATAGTATCACATCACTTCTCATTCTTTGTCATGAGAAAACACAGTGTCATCTCCCCCTATGAAAGTAAAAGGGACCCTTAATCATTAAGCCTCGAAAATACAACTGGAGATACAATCTTGAAAAGCTGTGCAAATCTGTGCTTGGCTAACTCCATTAAACAGTAACCTATTAGTTATTCATTTACAACACTTAAAAACAATGTATTTCTTTCCTTTGGTCGTTAAACACAGCTGAATCATTATACTTTTGGCATTACAGAGATTAAAAAGCAGTTTTTGTTTTTGTAAGATTTAATTCTTTATGTAGAATCTTTGTCCTTATCTTACTTGAAGATTCTTGTTTTTCTTTAGATACATCTAACTTCAGTAAGCATCTATGATTTGTCAGGCATTAAACTGACAAATCATCACATTTAAAATGTTTATTATTTATTTTTGTATTTTTCTTTTTATTGAATTTATTGAGGTGACATTGGTTAATAAAGTTATATAGGTTTCGGATGTACAATTCTATAATACATTATCTATATTTTGTACTGTGTGTTCACCACCCCAAGTCAAGTCTCCTTCCATCACCAATTACTCCTTTTACCCTTTTCTACCTCCTCCCACCCCTCTCCCTCTGGCAATCACCATACTGTGTGTCTATGAGTTTGTTTAATCCCTTCACCAGCCCTGCAACCTACTTATACACACACACACACACACACACACACACACACACACACCTGTCAGCCTGCTCTCTATCCATAAGCCTGTCTCTATTTTGAGACAGACCTATTAGATCATCTTGTTCATTAGATTCCACGCATGAGTGAAATTATATGGTATTCGTCTTTCTCTGACTGACATTTTACTTAGTATAATGCTCTCCAAGCCCATCTATGCTGTCATAAAGGGTAAGATTTCCTTTTTTATGGCTGAGCAGTATTTCATTGTGTAAATGTAGCACAGCTTTTTTATTCATTCATCTGTTGATGGGCATTTGGGTTGCTATCAAATCTTGGCTATTGTAAATAACACTGCAATGAATATATAGGGGTACATATATTCTTTCAAATTAGTGTTTTAGGTTTCTTCAGATATATTCCCAGAAATGGAAACATTGAGTCATAAGGCAATTTTATTTTTTAATTTTTGGAGGTAATCTCATACTACTTTCTAGTGGCTGCATTAGTCTGCATTCCTACCAACAGTGCACAATAGTTCCCCTTTCTCCACACCCTCGACAGCACTTGTTATTTATTGACTTATTGATAATAGCCATTCTCACAGGTGTGAGGGGATATCTTTAATTTGCACTTCTCTGATGATTAGTGGCATTGGGCAGCTTTTCATGTCTATTGGCCATGCGTATGTCCTGTTTAGAGAAGCATCTATTTAGGTCCTTGCCCATTTGTAAATTGGGTCATTTTTTAGTGTGTGTGTGTGTGTGTGTGTGTGTGTGTGTATGTTAAGTTTTACTAGTTTTTATAGGTTTTTGGAATTAACCCCTTATTTGATGTAGCAATGAATATGATCTCCCATTTAGTGAATTATCTTTCCATTGTGTTGATGGTTTCCTTTGCTATGTAAATCTTTTTAGTTTAATGTAGCCCCATTTGGTTATTTTTGTTTTTGTTTCCCTTGCCCCAGAAGATATATAAAAATATATTGCTAAGAGAAATGTCCAAGATTTTACTACCTATGTTTTTATTCTAGGATTTTTATGGTTTTGAGTCTAACAGTTGTCTTTAACCCATTTTGAGTTTATTCTGTGTATGGTGTAAGAAACTAGAAAGTAGTCTAGGTTCTTTTTCTTTTTTCAGAAGTAAATAAAGGTAAATATATATATATACATTTTTAATTTTATTGTTGTTGTATTACATCCATCCCCTTCTTGCTCCCTAGGTTCATTTTTTGCATTCTGTCCAAGTTTTCCAAAACCATTTATTGAATAGACTATCTTTACCCATTGTATGTTTTTTCCTCTTTTATCAAGTATTAATCAACCATAAGGGCATGTGTTTATTTCTGGGCTCACTACTCTGTAAATTATCACATTTAAAACTTACTTAAATAGTGGTCTTATGTAGAAAGGCTTTTTGTTTACTTTAAAAATATGGTGAGAATGTAAAATGGGGTGGCAAGTGTGGAAAAGAATATGGAATTTCCTTAAATTATTAGATAATGAATTACCAAATAAGTCAGCAATTCCATTTCTGGGTAAAGATCGATGAGAATTGAAAGCAAAAACTCGACAGATATTTGTACACCAATATCTATAGCAGCACTATTAACAATAGCCCAAATATGGGGGGAAAAATAAATTTTTGTCAACAGATGAATGGCTAAAGAGACTGTGGCATATCCATACAGCAGAATATGTTTTAGACTTAAAAAGGAATGAAATTCTGACATATCTTACAATAAGGGTTAGCTTGGAGTACACTATGCTAACTGAGGTAAGCCAGTCATGAAAGTATGAATACTGTATGATTTCACTTGCATGAGGTACTTAGAGAAGTCAAATTCATAGACAGAAAACAGAATGATGGTTGCCAGGGACTGGGAGAAGGGAGAATGGGGAGTTAATGTTCAATGAGTACAGAGCTCTAGTTTGGGAAGATGAAGAAGTTCTGGAGATAGATGTTGGTGATGATTGTACAACAATATGTATATACTCAACACCAGTGAACTGTACATTTAAAATGTGGTTAAAATAAATTTTATGCTATGAATATTTTGTCACAAGAAAAAATGTGAAAATAATTGGGAGAAAAAAGTGAATGGTACAAAGATTCAATTTTTTGTGGAAGATAGAGATTTTTTAATAGAATGTGAGTAGGAACGTAGTAGTTTCAGTCAGGGACTAACTCTGAAGAAGCCAATTAAACCAAGGTCAAGCAGACCTGGAGGTCAAGCAGACCTCTCAGAAGGGATGTTCGAAATCTAATCTTTCCTTTGATCCTATTTTTGTCAAGTCATTGCCAAGCTCTGGTAAGGCATGATGATGCTTCAAAAATACAAAATCAGAGCCCCGAAGCATTTGGGTTTGAAAATGAAAGGAGGCCCTGCGATGATTTGACTAAAGAGCTACAGTTGGAAAGAATGCTTTCCTCCTTGGTGCCACTTGCTAAAAGAGTGGCCAAGCTGGGAGACTCGCTTCTTGTCTGGCCCCAGGAGAAAGTCTGGTATAAAGTTATAAATGATCCCAAATTGTGTCCATATCAATGGAGGCCTTCTAAATGCTTATTTCACTGGCTGGCTGTGCTTTTATCTTATGAAGAACAGAGGTAAATGGCCTCTGATTAAGTGCCATTAAAGAGCATAGAAAACTGGAAATTTTAAATGATAAGACTACAATTCTCATAATCACCTTCTAAATAGAAAGAGAAAGGCTTGTAAAACTACCAAAACTACACTAGACCAATTTATAATTTACTTTGTAAAAGATGATTAAGGCTAGCCCAAATTTGATTTAAAAAATTATTATATAGGGAATATATAGGAACTCTGTACTTTCTATTCAATTTTTCTATGAATCTAAAACTTCTCTACAAAATCATGTATATATTTTTTAAAATCTATTTCCACATACTCTAGTCATTGTCATTTAATCTAATAAAATTTAAACCACCCCATTTGGCTATGAGTGGTTTTAAGGCTTCACCAAATTTCTCAAGATATCTTGGTTTGAACAGCTGTGGCTCCCAACTAATTATCTGTAGGTTTTAATTTGATCTCACAACTTTTCCAGTCTTCGTTTCTGTGCCCTCTGGTGTATAAAGGGCAGAATGGAGCAAGTCAGTGCCCTCTAAGTACCTGTGCATAATTTCAAGGGGATCACAGGTCTGAGAGAAGGCACTGTTATAATCAGGCAGCTGGCCTAGTCGCTAAAGAGTTTCCACCTTTATCATGACCTTGGCAGCTTGGTCATCTCACAAAGTCTAGTGCTCACAGAATTAGCTTTCAGAATCACTCTCCCTCTTCATTCCTCATAACAGGAAGTGATAGCCAATTGATACACTTTTAGTTTCTTATAATCTAAAAAATTATAAAACTAAGTTGAATGTTTTCCATGATTCAGGCTTAATATGAGAAATCCAGAGCTTTTTTCCTCTACATTATTTTCACTACATTATTCACAATTAATAATGTGGAGATATATATTGCTATGTTCTTCAGATTTCTCACATCGGTAGTATGAAATAATGATTAGAAAACATTTATAAAATGTCACAATACAGATATAAAGTATTCTTACCAGATTTTTAATTGTTTCCCCAAGTATAACTGGCATCTCTCAAAATTATATTTAGTGTTAATTCGATTTTTGTCTCTTGTAAAATAACTTGCAAATCTGTCCTGCTATTCAAATACCTAAAACCATGCTACAAAGCAATATAGCTGCCTCAGTAGAGATTAATAATCATGATATAATTTATACATGTGAAGATAATAAATAAGACCAAACATTGTTTAAGCATCTGAATCCAACCCAGTGACCCCAAATATATGAACAAGATATTGACATAATGTAAACTAATACTATGTTATATCTGAATAATTAACTTATTAATTAATTAATTTCTGCTATTCAATTGACAACTTAAAATGAAAGATAATTTTAATCTCCAGGCTGCTGAGGAGTTTGGTTGTTAGACACATATTTTCACTTACTATTAGTGAAAATACAAATTGAACAATACAGGGATGGGTAAAAATTAGATCAACAATAATAAATAATATAATAATTAATAAATAAATAACAGAATAAATTTTGTGTTTTACATACAACTATAAACTTCCTTCGGTCTACACCTGTATTTTTTTTTAAAATAAGACAGTAAAGGTCACATTTGAAAAATGTTGAAGCTCTTTGACACAAAAATCCCAAGTCTTAGAATTTATACTAAAATAATAATCAGCACTGTAGCCACAAAAGCAGCATGATTTTATAAAATTGGAAACATCTTAAATGCCCAACAATGGGAGCAAATTAAATAAATTATAATGTGCCAGGTAAGGTTATATTATTTTGCCATTAAAATTCATTATAGGAATTTAGATGCTGGCCATGGAGAAGAAATTGGTACTGCCTGACCCCTCTACAGTAACCAACTAGAAAACCTGACAAGGTACATAATGAGTGGTTCTAAAATATCAGACAACAGATGGACAGGATAGTGATTTTTGGGAGAAGAGCTTTATGCCTGGAGGAGTTTTCTGGACAGTAGATTGTCAATGTCTTATAAAGTTAAATATACATATATCTTTTGGCCAGGCAATTCCATTCCTAGAGAAATAAAAACCAGAAAAATACTTTTTAAAAATGTCCATGGCACCTATATTTACAAAAGAAAGGAAAAGAAACTGTAGCAACTAGTGTGCAAGTAAGTCCTGGATATCTAATGCACAATCCACTCAACAATACTATATGAAAAACTTCAAAGATGCTAACAGACTAAACCTTAATTATTCTCAACACAATAAAGAAATAATTATGTGACATGACAGAGGTGTTAGCTAGTACTTCTGTAGTAATCATATTGTAATATATAAATGCATCAAACAAATTGTATTCCTCATACAGTGTTACATGGCAATTATATCTCAATAAAAATAAATGAATAAAATAGGCACTGAAAAAAATCTAAAATAACCCAAACAGCTTAGCATGGGCATGGGTAAACAGATTCCAAAATATTCATGAAGTAAAATACTGTTCAGAAGTAAAAAAAAAAAAATCATCAATAAAAGTTAACAATGGATGGCCAGACACCCAAAAAGGGACACATTGTTTGATTCCATCTATATGATATTAAACAACAGGTAAACTTAAAGTGGCAAGAAAAAAACTTAGAATAGTGGTTCATCTTGCAGTGGGAGATGAGGCAGGAAGCTGGTGGAGTTCCAATAAGAGGAACTTATTGGAGTGATGGAAATGTTCTGTATCTTTACACAGGTGTGGTTTATACGTGTCTGTATTCATCAAAAATCCAACTATGCCTTAAGATGTATGCATTTTACTGCATGTAAATATGTCTTGATTGAAAGGAAAAATGAAATAAACATTTGCTATAGGACTAGATGTACTATTTTAGCTCCACATACATGTCTTTCCTGTTCTGGTCTCCCTTATGATTGTTCCTCATTATTTGCTCCCTTCCTTCACTGAGACGATCGTTTGGGTTGTCTCCCTGTCCCCTAAGCCACCCTTCCTATGTGTTCACCCATGCATCCTCAACCCCTGTACATCCTACAGCACCAAGATGAAGCAGTCTGCTTACTTGTCTATTTCTTCCATAAGACCAGAAGCCCCTGAGGGCCAGGGTCAGCCCTGAATAACAATTGAGGTGACAGCGATAAAAACTAGCATATATAAGGAACACATGTGTTCTTAATCTGTGCTAAGGGTTTTCCCTGGATGCCATCGCTATCTTATTCATCAATGAATCCATAACCCAATAATCAGAGATCATGAGTAATTAATATATACAGTGTTTCCAGATATGATGGAATGCATCATATCTGAAGGTAATTCTTGGTCATTTGAATTTAAGGGATTTTTTTAAAATATATTTTTTCTTATATTTTTCTGTATTTAAAAAAAATCTACTTTTATACCAGAACAAAGGAAGTTTCTGTATTAAAAAAAAAAAGTCAACTAAAGACATTAAAAACAAAGAGCTTTTGAGGTATAGCTGAGGTATTCATGAACTACTTTGTTTTATTTTTTTACTTGTTACAGCTTTCTTTTTAAAGATAAAGATGTTACAATTTGGGTACGTTACTAAGTCAAAAATGTTGAAATGTATTACAACTGTAATTATTAAAGAAATATTTCTTCTGAAATTAAAACTTATCTTTCTTTAGCCTTAATATAACAGGAAGGAAAATGATTTTAGAACAGACTGCCCCTTCTTTCCATAAATACACAAGAAGCTTTATTTTGAAGCCAAAACAGTCAGGGATCTGAAATGTATATTTTGACAGAGTCATGAAAACTATCTTCCCTAATTTCCCAGAATCTTTTCCAAGGCCCTGTCTAAGAAGACCTCTTGAGTAAGATACACTGTAATATGTGTATGGCCGTTCAAAATAAAAAGAGGGGAAAAGGGGGAATGCTTGGTAAATTAAACTGTGTTAAATGGAAAAATGGTTTGGCAAAGTACCATTGATAATAAACAAATGATAAGCTAAAAATAAATCTTGTCAAGAAATGAAACTCCATATAGTTCTTAAAGCCTGACATCAATTGTTTTCATTTATTTGATTCAATTGTCATTAGTACTGACCACTTTAAGGTACAGATAAGGTATCCCTATCTATGACCCCCACTTGTGTCCCTATCTACGATCCCCACTTCATCCTATAGGTCTTTATGTCACCTAAAGATGTGACACCTATGAGACAAGCTTCAGGAGGCTGCCAGCAGAAGCCTCTCAGAGAAAGGCTTCTCTGAGAAAGGTCAGAGAAAGACCTTTACAGAAGTATGAGGCAGGGGTCCCTTTAGAAAAGGTCTCAAATTTTTTACCCCTCTTCCCATTGATGGGCTGGAGTTGCCTCATGTTTCCTCCACTTGAATCTCCACTGACTTCAGTGACTGAGTGGCCCACAGAACACAGGAGAAGTGATACTGTGTGACTTCGAAGGTCAGCGCTACAGGGGAACACAACTTTTGCCTCTTTCTCTGGGATATTCATGCTGGAGCCCTAAACTGCCACATAAGCCATTTACCTGCTGTGAAGAAGCCACTAGCCAACCAGAAAGACCACTCAGAGACAGCCTGATCAGCCCCTGCTGCCCAGCACCCCACTCAGCTGCTCCACTGTTAGTCCCCAGGGACTGCAGCCTTAGACACACTCACTCAATTAAGCTTTTCCTAAAATTTTGACCCACAGAAACCTGGATAGATATAAAATGAATCTTGTTGTTTTAAGCCATAAAGATTTGTAGCAATTTCTTTCATAGAGATAAATTAATTAGAAGAGAAGTATGTATGAGAAAATAAAATGAGATAAAAAAGTGATAACAAAAGAAGAGTAGCTTCACAGACAAAATAGATAAAATTGTCTCAAGGACAAGAAATTATCATCACTTACTTTCAAATAATAATGCAGAGCTTAAGATTTCTTCCTATCTGTTGATTTTGCCAAATAAAAATCAAGAAAAATTTAATATTTTAAGTTGGTTGAGCCAGTATAAATAGAAAATTGAAAGAGAATAATTTTGAATAAATACAAGTATACAGGAAAAATAACTTCTACCACAGTATCCAAGAAGGATCTCTGCCTGACCTCTTTTAAGAAACATCCAAGACTCATTTGTAAGGGGAAGCTCCAATTTACATGCAATTCTTGTCTTGAGAATGTTTTCAAGGTTTTCAGCCTTAAAAATGTGAAATTTGCCTGTTCTTTTCTTATTTATCCTGTCAGTGTGCTTAGCAAACACTGTCTAGGTGTATAGTATAAACTTCAATTTAGTTTTGAACAATTTTTCAGAAAATTCTGCAAAAAAACACCATATTCAAATTAATGAGATTTTATAAAACCCAGCAAACAAGCAGCTCTTGTTTAACGGTTTGCATAAAACAAAGATCCTTCTGTGATGATGTTCCCACAACAAAGTGCTACTTCCTAATTAAACCTACACAAAAAACAAAGCAGTTCTTCAAAAGGAGGCTTATGTCAATGCCATAGAAAACATTTTCTTTTTTACATAATGTATTTAGTCTTTTAAAGGAACATTACAAATTTTTACTCACCATGCTAAGTAAATTTTTCATTTAAACATTTTTTAGAGGAGAATGCAAAACACTGATATATTTTCCTATATCTTGGCCAAAAACACAAGTTAGGTAGCACCCAGATCTACTAGTCACAGCAAAAGTGTGGACAAGTGGTAACAGCCTGCCCTCATCACAGGGGGAAAGGACCCTGTGAATCACATTGTGATGTGAGCACGGAGGATAAAGGAGGAGAGTAGGAAGAATCAGAACACTCCTGATTTCCAGGAGGAAACTGGCACAGCTCCTGCCAGTTTTTCTTTAAAATCACAATGTAATAGTTGGTCCGAAGGTTGTGGGTTATTGTTAAGTTGATTAAAATCATAAGGTAAGGGAAACAATGAAAGAAGACCAGGAATGTATGAGATGTGACAGTGTTAAATAATGTTGAAGGAACCTGTACTACAATTTTCTTACCTCCAAAGAGGAGACTATCTGCATTCCAGAATTGTTGGGGAAAGCAGATGAAATAACATGCATATGGGGAAAATGCTATATATTGTCTACCATATATATATATATATATATATATATATATATATATATATTCCTATGTAGATGCTCCCTGTCCCATGATGAGGTCTTGTCACAATAAACCATTGTAAATTGCAAACATCATTAAGTGGAAAATGCATTTAATACACCTATCCTACAAAACATCATAGTTTAGTCTAGTCTACCTGAAGCAACCTCAGAAAAATTATATTAGGCCACAGTTGGGCAAAAATCATAAAAAACAAGACTTATTTTGGTAACCCTCACCTGAAGACATGCTAAATGATTTTAGAGAGAGGGAAGGAAAGGAGAGAGAGGGCAGCCACTGAACCTGCAACTCAGACATGCGTCCTGCACCCTCTAGGTTTATAGGAGCATGCTCCAACCAACTGAGCCACACTGGCCAAGACACACAAAGCCTATTTTATAACAAACTATTGAATATCTTGTGTGATTTATTATGAATATCTTTCATGCCATTATAGAGTTGAAATATTATAAGTTGAATGTTCATAACTGTGGAACCATCTGTATATATGAATTGTGTATGAATATACAAAATACAGATTGTGTAGTCATATATACATAGATTCTATATGCTAATATAGATTATATACTATGTGTTATTCTATAATACTTTATAATTGTAAATACAATAATACTAAATTATTGAAAGAGAAGATTACGACAGAGTAGAGAGCAGTGCTGATGGTGTTCTCAAGTACCAAAGCAGCTAGAGGACAACATAGGGAGCGTGAGACGTCTTCAGGACCCTAGGAAATGGAGCGGGCAGCATCTGGACACAGGAGAGCACAGCCCAGAGGCAGAGCAGGCCAGCAGGACAGTAGCCCTCAGCTCCAGGCTCCATCTGGACCAGACAGGGATTATTAAGGGTGAATAGCCATCTAAACTCTTTCTTCTTATTCTTATTATTATTATCATTTTTATTTCTTTTTTCCTTTTGCAATTTTTTTGTTTTGTTTGGTTTGGTTTGGTTTTTTGTTTTTGGCTTTTTTTGTTGTTGTTTGTTTGTTTTTGTTTCTGCTAAAAGCCCACAGGCCCAGAATACAACCAGACAGCCCAAATAAAGGACACACCAAGAACAGCAAGTGGAGAAAATCTGGGAGACGGCAACACTGAATTTCACAAATTTCCTATAACAGAAGGGTGCTCAACTAAGGCAAGGAAGCAAAGCAGGTTAACCCAAGGAAAGAACAAAAATAAGTAAATAAATAAAAATCAAGCAAGAACAGACACCCAAAATGGGGAAAAAAAGAATCAGTCCATCACCAAAAGGAAAGGAAGAATCCCCAGAAAGAACATAAAATGAAAGAGAGGCACCTGGAATATCAGATAAGGAATTCTAAAGAATGAGGATAGAGAAGCTCAGTGAGCTCAGCCACATCAAAGAAAACTGTAAACAACTCCAGGAGAACTACAAAGAACTCCAGGGAAATTACAAAGAACTCCAGGAGATTTACAAAGAACTCCAGGGAAATTACAAAGAACTCCAGGGAAGTTACAAGGAACTTACTGAGAACTACAACAGCATGAAAAAGGACATGGAAACTATCAATAAGTGCCAGCAGGAAATGAAGATTACAATTTCTGAATTGAAGACTACAGTAGAAGGAATCAACAGTAGGCTAGAGGAAGCAGAGGACCAGATAAGCGAGTTGGAGGATAATGTAGACAAATATTCCAAGACAGCACAAGAGAATAAAAAAAGGCTGAATAAGACTGAAGAGGGGTTAAGAGAGCTGCAGGACAATATCCGTATCATAGGGATACCAGAAGGAGAAGAGAAACAAGGAATGGAAAACCTGTTCAAAAAAGTCATGATAGAAAATTTCCCTAACATGATGAGTGAAAACATGAATCCAATTCAGGAAGCACAGAGGGTCCCAATGAGGATCCACCCACACAGACCAACACCAAGGCACATTATTATGAAAATGGCGAATTTCAAAGACAAAGAGAGAATCCTAAAAGCATCAAGAGAGAAAAGACAAATAACATACAATGGGCTCCAATAAAGCTATCAAATGATTATTCAACAGAAACAATTCAAGCCAGAAGGGAATGGCAAGAAGTATTTCAAGTCATGGTAAACAAAGGCCTGCAACCAAGAATACTCTACCCAGCAAGGCTCTCATTCAATATAAAAGGAGAAGTAAGGAGCTTCCCAGACAAAAAAAGACTAAAAGAATACATCTCTACCAAACCAGCATTGCAAGAAATGCTAAAGGGTTTGCTATAAAAATAAGTAAACAAATAAAATGAAGAAACAGAGAAAGCCAAAGAGGAATACAGACACAAAGGGAGAAAATGGCAATGATTAACTATCAATCAATAATAACCTTAAATGTAAATGGATTAAATGCACCAATCAAAAGACATAGGGTAGCTGAATGGATAAGACAACATGACCCACATATATGCTGTCTTCAAGAGACCCACCTCAGAACAAAAGATCGACACAGATTGAGAGTGAAAGGATGGAAAACTATATATCAAGCAAATGGACATGAAAAAAAAAGCTGGAGTAGCAATACTGATTTCAGATAAAATAGATTTTACAATGAAGGACATAAAAAGGGACAAAGATGGACATTTCATAATACTTAAGGGAACAATCCATCAAGAAGAAATAACTCTGATAAACAT
>PVIW01010407.1:0-44387 GCA_004026585.1 Noctilio leporinus
ATGTTTAAATCCTTTATCCATCTTGAGTTTATTTTGGTGTATGGTGTAAGTTGGTGGTCTAGTTTTATCTTTTTTCATGTTGCTGTCCAGTTCTCCCAACACCATTTGTTGAAGAGACTGTTTTTACTCCATTGGATGTTCCTTCCCCCTTTGTCAAATATGAGTTGACCATAGAGTCCTGGGTTAATTTCTGGGCTCTGATGAGTGTATCTTATGTTCTTTGGAGGAAACAGTGCTCAGTTGTTTTTAATTTTTTGCCTGAGCTCTTTTATTTTTTTAATCATCATAGCCCCAAGGATGATTTAGAGGCCAAAAGAACTTTAACTGGCCTTGTGCCACAAATAGAACTGCAGTTACTTTCAAGTACCCATCAATAGATGAGTGGATAAAGATTTGGTATATATATATACAATGTACTCAGCCATTAAAAAAAGGAATGAAATTTTACTGTTTGTGACATCATGGCTGGACTTAGAGGGTATTATGCTCAATGAAATAAGTCAGATTGAAAAAGACAAAAAGTATATAATTTTACTTATATGTAGACTTAAAAGAACAAAATAAATGAGCAAGCAAAATAGAAACAGATCCATAGGTATAGCAATCAGACCAATGGTTCCCAGCTGGGAGAGGAATTGGGAAACTGGGTGAAAAAGTTGAAGCAATTGAGAAGTACAGATAGGTATTTACAAAATAGTCACGACAATGCAAAGTACCTCATAGGAAATATAGTCAATAATATTGTAACAACAATGTGTGGGTCAAGTGGGTACTGGAAATATTGGGGGGAACACTTTGTAAAGTATATCATTGTCTAAACACTATGCTGTACACCTGAAACATACTAAATAATATTGAAAGTAAACTTTAATTGAAAAATAAAATTTAGTAAAAAAGAATCTGTCGTGAAAAATGTTAACAGCACTCATAAAGCCCTGGTTCGTGGCCCAGACATTTCTGGCTGCATTTAGAAACCAATGGTAAAAATAGACTTAATTGCTCTACCTTTAATAAATACACAAGCTCCAATGGCCAGAAACCAAAAGATAGGACTAGGAGACAAAAGTGACCTAGCAGTATATACAACTCAACTAAGTGCAAAATAAAGTGTACCCTCCAAAAAAGAAAGAAAAAGAACTGCAGGCACTTTCTTGTTTGCAATATAACATGACCACATGTTGTAGAAAGAGAATGATTCTGGAATCGAATGGAGTTGAACAAAAAGCTCCCCTCTGGTGCTAACTAGCTCTGTGACCTAGGAAAAGATTACTTACCTTCTCTGCTTCAGTTCTAATCAACAAAATGAAGGTAAACTATTTGAATTTTAGGGTTCTTGAATACAAAATTCAATAAGGATATGAGCTTGTCAGGAACTTTGAGGCACTGAGAATTTCCATGCTTTCAAGGTAACAAGTCAGCCTGTCACCTTTCAGCGGGTGCTGACAGAACACAGCGACTCTGCTTAGAGGCAGACTTTATCACTCATAGCATAGCAAGAGTGTAAAAGTATATTTGATCTGTTCCCCTTGTCCCCAAGTCCTGGAGGACAACATAGATGGTCCTAGGTGAATAGTTGCCCACCTGGTGGGACAGAAGAAAATCTAGCAAAGAGAACCAGAGTCTGTTCTGGTGGGTAGTAGGGAGCCTGCCCTCCTCCCTGGAGGAACCAACTATCTCTATCTTCCAGGGCTCCTCAGTGTACAAACATCCTAGAAAAGATTATCTAGAACAAAAAGCAGCTTGTGCTTTACTCACAGATGTAAGAAATGTGGGAGACCCACAGAGAATTATCTCCCAATTAGGAACGCACTGCCAAACACAATGCCTGCTAGTGTGAGAGCTGAATAAATACTTGTTGAGTAAGTATGTACAGACATGAAACCCTAGCCATGCGTTAAACACCTGGGCTGAGGGTCCTTTAACTTATCCTCATTCCTCACCAGCAAATTAAAAAGCATCTTTTGCTTCTTGAGGCACATGGAGGAGTTTAAAGGTGAAACTCTTTTTGCTAGCTCATGAGGTTTGTGTTTACTGGTTTGCGATCATAAGAGCAATAGAGGCACACTCTGTGGGTAGTCTTTAATGCCTAGGTGAGGTCACCAATCCAGAGCCATGGCAATGAACTTGGACGGTACTTGCCAGCCTCTATTTCTGAGGCCATCCTGTGATTAAGAGGTTCCTGTTAATATTACAGATCTCCAAGGGTGCTTAAGGTAGGCAGATTTCTCAGACTTCAACATCTAACCAAACACTTTAAAACTCCAATGGTCACAGCATCACTTTCTGGTTATAATATGAAACATAAATCTCTTCATGCTTCTTCTTGCCTACCAGTAGACATCTCCAGTGGTTGCATATGGAAGGGAATGAATTATTCTCAAATTACTTCATGCCTAAAATATATCAACTTACACTAGATCTTCCATAGCCTATTGAGATGAAAACATTTATGTCTATGTCTTTGTTCCTCCTCTGGTAAAAAGATGTAGCGATCATTCTCTTCTTTGATATGTCAAAAACATAATAAATTAAGAATGTAAGAAGGTTGCCCAACATCAGTCTGTGTCACCATCTTTAAAAGGGGAATAATAACAGTAACCCAAGGGCATTAATCATGGAGATTAACCCACATCATATAGAGAGGCTACTACAGTGGCCGGTAGGCATTGAGCATTCTCAGTACTTTTATTGCCATTACTCAAGTGGTTATCTCACAGCAGGTGAGGCAAAGACAGAGGCAGAAGCAGAAACCCTGACCCATCACTGTTTCCTCTGGGCTACACTGACATCACTCTTCCCACCAGAGGTTCTGCACATGGGGATTACTGTCCCCTAGGAGTGTTTTAGAACTTTGGGTTTATCAATACAAGGGTAGTTTTTGTGCAGTATGTGGACAGGTCCCAACGCACTTTTGAATGTGCTGCTGGACATTCTATAGAGGATAGACCTGTTTTTATTTGAATTTTACAGCATTTTACATATGGACAAAGTATATTTAACCAGTTTCCTATTTACTGAATTTTCAAATGTAACCATCATATGAATCAAGGGAAGAATTGGTCTTCTTACTATTTATTTTTACTGTTGACACTATCATAAATGTCCCCATCTTCTCCCCGTGTCACTCACCTCCACCTAGTCCCTACCCCTCTTCACTCTGGCCATCACCACACTGTTGTCTGTGTCTATGGGCCATGCCTATATGTTATTTGGCTAATCCCTTCATATTTCATATAGTCCCTCCTCTCCATTTCCCTCTGACAGCTGTCAGTATGTTCCATCTATCCATGCCTCTGTTTCTATTTTATTTATCAGTTTATTTTATTCATTAGATTCCCTAGATAAGTGAGATCTTATGGCATTTGTCTTTTTCTAAGTGGCTTATTTCACCTAGCATAATAATCTTCGTAGCCACCCATGCTGTCTCAAAAAGTAAGCTTTTCTTCTTTTATACGGCCATCTAGTATTTCATTGTGTAACTGCACCACAACTTTTATCCACTAATCTACTGATGGACAGGGCACTTGAGCTGTTTCTAGATCTTGGTTATTATAATGCTGCTATGAATGTAAGGGTGCATATATTCTTTCCAATCACTGTCTTGGGAGTCTTCTGATACATTCCCAGAAGTGGGATTCCTAGGTCAAAAGGAAGTTCCATTTTTAATTTTTTGAGATAACAGTGGCTGTACCAATCTGCATTCCCACTAAAAGTGCACTAGAGTTCTCTTTTCTCCACATCTTCACCAGCACTTGTTTGGTGATTTGTTAATGGCAGCCATTCCGGCAGGTATAAGGTGATGTTCCATTGTGGTTTTAATTTGCATCTCTCTGATGATTAATGACACTGAGCATTTTTTCATATGTTTATTGGTCCCCTTTTCTTCTCTTTGGAGAAGCATCTATTCAGGTCCTTTGCCCATTTTTTAATAGGTTTGTCTTCCTGGTGTTGAGTTTGCAAATTCTTCATATATTCTGGAAATTAACCCCTTATCACATGTATCATTGGAAAATATATTGTCTCATATAGTGGGTTCCTTTTTCATTTTGTTGATGGCTCTTTTCGCTATGCAGAAGTTTTTTAGTTTAATGAAGTCCCATTTGTTTACTTTTCCTTTATTTTCCTTGCCTTTGTTCTTCTTTTTGTGTGTGTGTGTGTGTGTTTTATTGTTGTTGTATTACATCCATTCCCTTTTTGCTCCCCTCTGTCCCCCTCCCCACCCACCCATTCCCCCCAAAGTCTATCCCCCCTGTTGTCCATGTCCATGGTTCCTTTATACTAGGTTCTTGTCTAAGCTGCTCCCCTTTTAACTAAATTCGGTCACAATGACAATATCCTTCAATGTGTTTGAGTTATCTCTGGAACAAAACACTTGGATACATCTGTATTTGTGGCTGTTGAGCAACCCCATGAATAAGTACATTCCATGATTAAATATTCTGTTATAGCCCTCACTTTAAAATGTCAGACATAAAGAAACATCATTAACAAAATCATTGTATACTTTCTTGTCATCCACATTTATTCATTTTAAGTAAGCACAAACATCTGATAATTTAATTATATTTTCTAATAAAGTAAGCCCTGGCATTCGTATAATACATAGCATTTTATTGTAAATTGCTTTTATTTCTTCTTTTTACTATAGTTATTATGGTCAGAGCTTTACTGACTTTCAAAATATCATTTGTATAGGTAAGGTAAGCCATTCTATCTTTGAGTTTCACTTCAGCATAGTAAAGGGAGTGTTATAAAATATTTTCCGTGAAGGTAGTATTGGGTCTGACACTGTAACAATGCATTGTTCTATGTTTATTCTGCTCTGTGAAAAAAGCCTCTTTAATAAAACAAGGTGGGGAATACATTGTAATGGAGGTAAACTATTGAGGCCAAGGAGATAAAATGAACTAGACAGGTATTAAATATTTAGTTGGTTTAGAATAACCAAGTCAGCCTAAATCTGGGGTCTTACCACAGGTAACTGATGACACCACATTTCTATCAGCCAGATATAGCTGTCAAGTTTAGGGTTTAACAAGATTTTTGGTTTCTCACCATGGCTGAATATCAAACCATCTTCAGAAAAGCAAAACTATTAGTTTATTCTTACAGAGAAACAAGAACATTTACTCAAATTAGCATTACATGTAGAGCAGTTGTCTCAATAAGCACAGGTTTTCCCTCTTGGCTATATAATTGATACTCAAGAAGGAACAGACTAATGAATGACCAACACATGAAGGAACACATGGCTACACAATTATTGAAGATCTCCCAGGGCAAGAATGAAAGCTTGCTCAGATGTTAATCAGTGAATAATTTTCTCAGGAGACCAAAGCCACTTAAGCTGTATGGAGTCTAGAGCATCCACCTGGCCCCTGAGTCGGAGCCAACCTCCTCTCTCCTGTAACTCCATCCCAAACAGGCATAAATCCCTACGGTGAAGAGGGGTGAAAGTTGTTTCCCAGGGAGGAGGGGTATTCCAGGTGAGAAGCTTACCCATCCAGGGCTCTTCCGTCATCACTGGCTGCTGGAAACCAGCTCTGATGCACCCTGAACCACCTTCTGGTCAGCAGGTGCAGGCTAGCCCTTTGTTTCCCAAAGTCCTCTCTCTTGGGTCTCCTTGCACAGGATCTTCTAGTTAATTTCACAGTAGGTATGTCTAGGGTAGCTAAGCTTTTGCCAGCTGGAGAGAGGTGATGAGCAGAACAGACTTGATACTGCTTTCATGGAGCTCACAACCTGAGGGACAGAGCAGAGTTGAGAGAGAGAGAGAAATGCTCATATAAACACTGTGTAATTAAACCAAGAGATGCATATTATTAAGAACAAAATGGAATGGGGAGAGGGGGTGGTGATTCAAAAAGATTTCCATGGAAAGTGATGCCTGAGCTCAGAGTTGAAGGTTGGGTAGAAGCTAATGAGAGAAATAAAAGGCAACAGTTGGTAGAGGGAGTAGCATGTGCAAAGTCCTTGTGGTGAGACAAACCAGAACCAGCTGTCCCACAAGCCTGCATGGAAGAATAGGAACATATGAGGAGGTTCGAATGAGGCTGGGCAGGAGGTGAGATTATAGGAGGCTTGTAGTCAGGGCTGGAGGCTTTAAGAATGACCAAAAGCCATGCAAGAGGTCATGCAGGGAAAGGAGGAGGGGACATGAATAGTTGTGAGTTTTGAAACAATCACATCAGCTGCAGACTGGAGAAGGATAGTTAAAGAAAGGGCCAAACAGAAAACTGGGAGATTAATCAGGAAGCCATAACCACAGGACCAGCACTCCATTCGGAGAAGATGAATTTGGAGTTGAAAAAGAGTAGATGCAAGAGATACTTAGGAAGGAAAACCAGTCAGACTTGCAGTTTGATAAGCAAATTCTCATGAAATTATAAAG
Source organism: Noctilio leporinus (assembly GCA_004026585.1). Lineage (NCBI taxonomy): Eukaryota > Metazoa > Chordata > Mammalia > Chiroptera > Noctilionidae > Noctilio > Noctilio leporinus. The sequence continues at coordinate 6,392 of PVIW01010407.1, forward strand.
GACTGAGTGTATAGTGTGCTACCTCTTCAGTAGATGCCATTCCTTGTAAATCCATGACACCTAACCAGCCAGCCTCTGGCCAGGTAATTCTAGTGGAGGGAAGCAGTCATTGCTTTTGGAAAGTTCTACATGTGGGAAACATCTTTCTCACCACCAGCTGAACCCTCCACTCACCCCTCAGACCTCCTGCCGGGTTCAGATATGGAGGATAATGGTATGTACACTTCTCCCCACCCTGCTCCTACCTGCCAAGCTCAGGAGGTCTAGATGTGGAAAGAGCATAGATTTTGGGGTCTTTTTACTAATGGGCAGAACACTTCAAGTGTCTGAGCCCCAGTTTCCTCCTTTGTGAGACAAGAAGCAGCAGCACCCAGAAGATTTAAGGAGTTGACATTAATCAAGGGCTGGGTGTATGACACTAACAGGTCAACTAAGTGTTGACCATGTTCTCCAACATTGCTCCCCTGGCTCAGTTGCTGGACCCTGAGTGTCAGTCTCCCTCACCCTTAAAAAATATCTCCAAAGTCTTCAAGTAAATGGGCAATTTCCCCACTGGTTGGGGAATACTCTTCCCTGGCCCTGCCCAGCATGAGATAGGAACTGGGCCCCAGCAGGCAGCACTGGCTACCCTGGTCCCTGGGACAGCAAACTTGTTGTACTGCCCTGTCCCCAACAGATGAAGGAGAAGGATGGCTACACAGGGAAATTAACACCCCTTGCTCCCAGGGCAAACCGAAAGGCAGTGAAGAATCACCCCCAAATATGCCTTTTGGGATACTCATTTTTAAGTTGGTTATTAAGAAACAAAAGACTCAGCAAAAAGCATTTGATCCTTCCCCCTTACCTAAAGGAATTCAGGTAGGAAAACCTGCTCAAAGAAAGGGAGCATCACCTTAGCACATCCACCTTATCACAGACAAAGTAAATGTAGCAGACTGGGAGAAACCTAGCAGAGGCTGTTTGTGGGACTCCTCTCTGTATCCCATGGTTTCTGGGTGACCCAGCACTCATTCATTTACCACATGTTAGTGCTTCGAATAGCCTGCTTTTCATGTACCTATGAATAGCTGCCTGCTTTTTCTTTGAAATCCCAGACCCCTGCCCCACTCTTCTTTGTCCAGAATAGCTAATAAGATTCAATGGTTCAATATATTCTGGGGTCTCATATCCTCATATGTACATATGTAATAAATTTGGACATTTTCTCCTGTTAATTGGCCTCATGTTATTTACATTGTTAATTTCTAGAAAAGTAAGAGGAAGGGGCTGCTTTGCAGTGAGGGTTTGTGGTGGCATTGTCAGTGCGGGAGGAGGAAGGAGCGAGTTTATCTGCTACTGGGGAGAGTAGGTGAACGTGTATGCGTGCCATGAATACCCACACTACTCAGTTCCCTGACCTCAGGGCTGCTCCCAGAGCATGAGGGTGACAAGGGCCTGCCAAATTGAACTGTCATTCTTCCCTTATCTGCACAGCCCGTAGGTAGAGAACTGCTCAGCTCTTCTTACGCTGGTTGTCTGGATTTAGGTAGGGAAGAAGCAGGCCTTAATGCCCCTCTGGTGAATCAGCAAACCTGGTGCCTTTCATGCAAGTGCTCAGGTGTACCTCAGAAGTTACACTAACTGTAAGGCTTTTCTCTGAGGGTAAGTGGAGGCAGCTTTGTTCCATGCTAAGGGCCTTCAGTGTATCTGTCTGCACACTACCACCTACTTCACAGGGGTGACAGGAGACTGACCACAAGAGAACTGACAGATCTCAAGTTGGACACTGGACTGATGCTCTGGCCAAGTCGGAGCACACCTTCCTGGCCCCCTGTAGCATTTGCCTGCAAGCCAAGGTTGAGACAAGACTGAATTGTGGCCTTAAAAGAGTAATTAACCTCCAGGCACTATACCTCTTTAAAAAAAAAAGAAAAAGAAAGGAAGAAAAGGAAAATGTAGACAAAAATATTCAGAAATTAGGAAAGGGCTATTATCAATAATAATAACATAGTAGTTATCTGCACAGACCTGGGCAGAATCTAGTCACCACATACTAGCTGTTTGACCTTGGGCAACTTAATTTTTAGCTCCTCTAGGCTTCAAGGGCCTGTGTCTAAAATTGGCATAATGATAGTACTACATCAGAGGTTTGTTTAGAGGGTTAAATAATAATCCAACCCAAATGCCTGACACAGTCAACATGTTCAATAAATATTGCCTATTTATTATTTTAGATAGTGCATAGCTAGAGATGGGTACTATAATCCTTACTGTAGATTGTAGGGGGTCAAAACTAATTTTTCTCCTACCATGAAGTTTTTCTCTAGCTGGACAAATCATCCAATTAACATGAGTCAGATTAACAGGAGAAGATGTCCAAGTTTATCATACTTGTATATACATATGGTGATATAAGACGCCAGAATACATTGGGTCATCAAGGCTTATATGCCATTCTGGAACAAAGAAGACTGGGGCAGGGGTCTGGGATTTCCAGGCAATTCATAGGTAGATTTGTGGTAAACAAATTCGTGCTGGGTCACCCAGGAAACATAGGACACAAAGGGGAGTCCTGCAAACAGCCTCTGCTAGGTTTCTCCCAGTCTGCTACATTCACTTCTTCTGTGACAAGGTGGATGTGCCAAGGTAATGCTCCCTTCCTTTGAGCAGGTTTTTCTACCTGAATTCCTTCAGGCAGGTAAAGGGAGAGGGTCAAAGGTTTTTGCTGAGTCTTTTGTTTCTTAATAACCTGCCTAAAATCAATGTCCCAAAAGGCGTATTTGGGGTGGCAAACTTGGGTCTTCCTCAGTGGTGAAATTGAAGCTCAGAGGAGCCAGGTAGCAGGCCAAGGTCAGTGGCTAGATGGCGGCAGGCCCAAAGGCAAGGAAGAACTTCATCTGCATTGCAAAGTACAAGTGGCCAACCCCTGCTCTGGTGGTGCCACAGGTACCCTCAGCTGCCAAACACATCAACTGCAGCTCAGGCATGGCAAAAAAGCAGGTGCCAGAGGGAACAGCAGGCCCATTCTCACCAGCTGAGCTAAAGGAGCAGTGTTCTGGAACAGCACCTCACCTGCTGGCTGGCCTCCTTCCTGGTTCTTTGAAATAGACACAGGGTTTCATTGAAGTAGCAGCTAAGTAGGACATTGGTCCCATTCCAGTTGCACATTCTCTCCTAGACTGAGTGTTGAGTGTTAGATGGGGTAGAGTCCTGGGGTCATGGGCACAGGTTGCCTTCCGAGTACTGCTCACATCATTCAGGCACCCTCACTCAGAGTTTCTATAAGAATTTCTCTATTTCATCTTCTTAGTGGCCATGATTTCATCTTTTTAGGCAAACACAACAGCGGTCACCTGTCCAGTATATGCAGTGTGCATTTTACAGATGGGGAAGCTGAGGCCCAGAGAGGTTAAATAACTTGCCCATAGACACACAGCTACTAAGTGACTGTGCTTGGAATTTAGATACAGGCAATTTGATGTCAAAGGCTGAGATTTTTTTTGGTATGTAAATAATTTCAAATTTACAAAATATTGAAAGATACTACAAAGAATTTATAGATGCCCATTATTAACATTTTGACCTGTTTTTCTTTATCATTCTTTCTCCCTTTCTCAGTTATTTAATATGTATTTAAGAGTACATTACTGACATGTATATTTATCCCTAAATACTTTAGCATGGAAGTCCTAAGAATAATTTAATAACATCTACTTACCCAAAATATGATTATCAGAATCAGGAAATTTAACATTGCTACAATGGTATCTTCTATGTTGTAGATCTTATTACAATTTCACCAATTTCTTAACAATATTCTTCTTGGTTACTGTTTTTTTTTTTCCCCCAGTGAAGAATTTTCATGTCTTTAGGCTCCTTTAATATGAAATGATTCCTTGGTCTTTCTTTGTCTTTTATTATGTCAGCAGTTTTTAATTGTGTAAAGTTGGGTTTTGTTTTTCTCTCAGAACCTCCCTCATGTGGGTTTGTTCAATGTCTTTTCATAACTAACTTCAGATTATAAATTTTTAGCAGGAATTCCTGCAGGTAATGATATGTTCCCAGTGATGTTGATTTGCCTCATTGCTGGTGATGTTAACTATAATCCTTAGTTCGGATGATATCTACCATGTTTCCCCACTACAAAGTTGCTATTTTTTTCCTTTGTAATTAATGTTATTTGTGTGAGATGCTTTGAAAGTATATAAATTGCAGTTGTCATTAAACTTGCACTCATCATATTAGCTTGCATGGATGCTCCTTACCTGCATCAGGTAGCACTCCCAAGTGGGGAGAAGTGGCCTGCTGACTATCACTCCTTTTACATTTATGAGTTGATATTCTATAATAGTTGATTTTCTCTTCTTCCCCATCTAATAATTTATTATAAGTAGTGACTTGTGGGGTTTTTATACCTGATAATCCATTACTATCATTATTTGTTTTGATACTCAGATTTGTTGTAGATGTGGCCAGTACGCACCTGCTCACGCTGGCTCTGTTTCCTTGGCATGTTTCTCTTCTTCCACACCCTCTCTCTAGCACAAGACCTTCCAGGCTCATCTTGTATTTCCCTCATTCCAGTCATCTTGTACACCACCCCCATTTCTCCAAGATTCCCTAGTTTCTCTTACTGGAGAATATCATTTAGAAACTAAGGTCAGAGTATAAGTGCTCATATTACCAGTTCAAAGTCCATGTGCTAATATTTCAAAAGGCCAAAATTCAAAATATCATAGTTTGGAGTAAGGAGAGGTTATTGATCCAAAAGGCACCAACCTAGAAGATGAGAGCCCTAGTGGTACCTCAAATCCATCTTCCTAAAGTACTAATTTCAGGCTTTTCTTTATATTAAGGGAAGAGGAAGTGGGAGGGGCAAGATGTGATTGATGACTGAAGACAGCAGGGGTTCTGAGGAAGACTGTGAAATCTCTTTGTTTCCAGTCAGTTGACCCCAGTTGATTTGAGTCTGGTCGCCAGGCTTCTAAAAATCTTTGAAAGACAATTATTATTTTTGTGTACATATACACAAAATCTCCTTGAGAAAGGTACCTTCTGGTAAGTGACTATTTTGTAAAAACTCAAGACACAAGCTGAATTCCTCTAATGATTAGTATGTTTTTATGCAAGAGTACAGCAGGCTTGAACAGGAAGCAGTCAGCAGGGCCAAGCATTTTGCTGTTACATCATTGATACTGTATGGCACTGGTTCTAACCACTGTACTATCTTGTCTTTAGTGCTGTGCAGCTGACCAGTCTCCTCTCTCATAGGGACACCTAGATTGCAGGTGGTCAAATCTGAAGAACAACTACAGGAATGTGTCCAATGCAGGCTTGAAGTTTGGGTCCTACTCATGGGTAGTATTTCCTGGCCCTTATCTTTTTCCTTTGTTCCTCTTTCAATACAGGCTTATCTGTTATTTTAGCCAGGCCAAGGTAGCCAAAGCTATGCTCAAAGTTCCTACTGGCCTTGCTGTGGCCAAGGGTGAGGTCTTTCAGAGGGATCAGGTTTAGGGAAACAGATTCTTATTTCTCAGCAGGAACTACTTGTCAGAGTATAGAGGCAGCCAGGTTGGAATGCATTCATGAACCTAGTCGGGAACTACAGGAGGCACAGGAATCCACCTGCGAAAAACACTTGCTGAAATGTGTTGATACTGACGAAGGGACAATGTCCTAACCAACAACTGCAAAGACATCTGGCACTACACCTGCTGTGGCTTGCAAGCTTAAAAACGCATTGACAGAAATATTCAGGGAGACTCCCACAGGCCTATGAGGAGAGCCAGGAGTCTCCATTCTCCTGCTCCATGGGTCTTCGAGGTGGTCTAGGAGCAGCCCTTACCCTTCTGAGTTGTTCAGTCTAGAACAGTACTGTCCAATTAGGTGTTCTGTGATGAAAGAGGTTCCATATCTGTGTAGTGTTGGAAATGTGTCAAGTGCAACTGAGAATCTAACTTTTTAATTCCAGTTATGTTTAATGAATTAAAACATAAATAACCATACTGGGCTAGTGGCTGTGCACATCAGGAGTAACACTGGGAAGAATGGGGATGGAGCTCTGGTGTGCTAGTCCAGGAGAGATCTGCAACTCTGAGGTGTCCAGCCTCATGGGCTGCCAACTGCAAGAGACCTGTGTCCAGAGAACCACCTGGTAGGCCCTGAAGAACATTAAGCTCCATGGGTCAGCATGGGTTTTCCTAATGATGTGTGGAAGGTTGTGGAGATTTGAAGAAGGACATGTCCTAGTATAGCCAAGGACCTGAGGCCAAGAGAAGCAGAAGCTTTAGGCTGTGACTAGAAGGTAGATAACCTGGCAGAGTAAAATGGTTTCGTTGCCCTCTTCTTCAATAAGGCTTGTCACAAACAGGAAACCTGAGTGTTAACAGTGGGGAAGGGAGTCTGTAGCACAAGTTTCTCAGAATTGGAGCCAATTTTATTTGCATGTCAAAGGAAAGGAGTGGATGGACCCACCTGATGGGTCACGCATGCATGTCTTAGGTTAACTCTGGACTCCAGTACCACATAGAGGGTCAGCAGGTGGGCTTTCCCTGGCCACTTGCATCAAAGAAATAGCCCCAGCCCTTTCCTGTTTTGTTTCTCATCTTAGCACTTGCCACTCTCTGATACTGTGCAGATTTTACTAACTTTCATTGTTTATCGTCTGTTCCTATGAAATGTTCGCACATGCAGACAGGGATTTGCATGTATTTTGTCCACTTCTGAATCCTTACCCTTCTAGTAGTGAATTGCTCACCAGGTGACAATTGTGTGCTCAATGCCTGTGTGCGCTGTGGATGGTCCCCATATGTAAACCTCAATCACTTCTCCTTTCCAGAATCAGATGGGGATAAGTAGAGTGCTCTTTGAAGGTAAGATATTATACACAACATACTCCAACAACGTTCAACTACCCCCAAGTTTTCAATGAGCCATTTTCTCTCCCCCAGCTCCTCTGCCTTATCATACTCCTATATGCATGCATACACACAAGCATAGCACACACTTGTGCACACATGCAGGCATGCACATGTGCACACACACACTTTCTGACTTACCCTGTGCTATTATTGTCTCTTCCCAGATGTACTTCTCCAGCAAATACTAGTCTCTCCAGCAAACTCTTACATCCCCTTCAACTCTGCTCATATGGTGCCACCTCTGGGATGTCAGCCCCTATCCCCATAGGTGGGCTCAGGGTTCTATGACACTAAGACACAGTGCCTGTTCTTACAGCTGTCTGACCACTTAGAACTTCCTATTAACATGTCTGTCTCCCTTCCTAGTTGACCATCAACCAAGTACTTGTTTATGAAGTATTGTTAAATCTGTTTTTATTCTGAATACTTTTGTATTTCTCAGTAGCCTCTACCCAATCTCTTACAAATGCTATTTGGTGTATTAGTATCTAATTCATGTTAAGTAGGGCCTTGTGCCTATGTAAAATCTGAGTGACAATAGTACTTACCAGAAGCTCCCATCCAGCCAACCGCACACCCTTTTATTGTTCTGTGACTAACTTAGGGCAAAGCCAAACTTCTTATTTCCCATATCTCAATAAAATATTTTCTTCATACATTCAAATGATAGTGGTTGTCTCTATAAAAGACTTTCCATATTATAGCAATGTGGCTTATTCCTGACAAAAGCAATAAACATGCCTGTGCCTTCTGCTTGCTGGGCCTGAGCTAACTGTTAGATTAAAAATAAGTATATATCCTGGAGGGTTGGCTTAGTTGGTGAGAGCATCATCCCCTACACCAAAAAACGATTGTGGGTTTGATTCCTGGTCAGGGCATGTACCTAGGTTGTGAGTTTGATTTCTATTCATGGTGTATATGGGAGGCAACTTGTCACAGAGTGGTAGAAGGACATTCTCTGCAGTATGGAAAATGGGGGTTATAGCCTTTGTCCTTCATGCACCAAGGAAAATAGGAGTGACTTTTGCTATAGGTGAGTGATGAAAAGACTCACAGCACTGCACAAAATTCTCAGAACTGATTGCTATGCCCACTGTGTCAAAAGCTGTGGTCAGGGATTTAAAACTAAGGTGGCAGTCATTAAGGACAAACACATAGTCAGACATGTGACTTCAGAAACAGGAGAGGACTCATGGAGTTGGGGAGAGAGGAGGAGAGTGCATGTGGCTTGCCCAGGGAGGTTCAGACACAGTTTGCACAGGGACTCACATGCAGTTTGCACAGGGAGTAACACACACAGTTTATGTAGAGTTGGGGAGGAAACATGCAGATTGGGAGAAGTTAGGAAAGTGTATGTGGTGTAAGAGTTGGGAAGTGCGCAAGAGTTGGGAAGTTGAAGGGAATGATGAACCGTGACTGGGACAGTACCCCTACCTTCTCTTGTTATGAAACCAACCTAATTTGTCAGGACTGTATATATATTTTTGGGTGTTTTAAAAGAAGCAGGACTTAAAAGCAGAATTTCACCTTTAATCTAAATTTGTGTAACTTTAAATAAATAAAATTTCTTTTCTTTTCACCAAACTCTATTATTAAGAGTGTTTTTCTGGCAGGGGACAAATAGACCCCTTATAACTGAAAATTCCCCTAGGATTCTGTTTCAAACTGATAGCTGTTTCTCTCACATTGATGTTTCTCTCTTTCTCCCCCTTCCTCTCTAAAATCAATAAACATATCCTTGTGTGAGGGCTTTAAAAAATAAGTAACATTGCATTTTTTACAGAATATTAAAATCTGAGGTTTTATTTGTTCATTCATTCACTCATACATTAAACACATATAAGCCATCTATTTATTATTATTAACAATAATTATATGAGTAATACCAAGGTAAATAAATCATGAATCCTACAGTCAGATAGCTTGTAGTCTGTCTGGAGAAATAAAGTAAGTAAACAAAATAATGTAAATACAATGCAGAATGAGGTAATGGTATAAAAAAGAAGTAAGAGAAAAGGCTTTCTAATTAAGAAGATTGGCTTGCTAAAGGACCTTGGAAAGAGAGCCAGTAGCATGAATAAGAGTTTGAAGTTAAAGGGAAGAGTGAGATATTTAGTTTAATTATGGAGAATTAGCGGAAAATATTTAAGATAGTCTAAGAAGCCCATCAGTCCACTACCCTTCACTTAAGCTCTCCTTGTCTGCTGCCTCATAGCATTACCACTTCTGCCCTACATCTTCTAGGGATGTGGACTTGGGCAGGAGAGAGAGTAGAGGGAGAAGGTGGAGTTTGAAAACAGACCCACACTCAATATTCTGATAGATCTCTTTACTGAAATGATTCCAGAAACAACAATCCTCTGTCTTTTGTAAACTCAGAAATAAGAACAATAAAATGCCTCCAAAATATTATGCCTGCAAATTTGACATAAGTTTTAAAATAAATATTAAAAACAACTTCACTGCCCTGGCTGGTAGCACAATGGATAAGGCGTCGGCTTGCGAACCCAAAGGTCGCAGGTTTGACTCCCCAGCCAGGGCACATAACCAGGTTGCAAACCAGGTCTCCAGTCAGGCCTGTGACTGGAGGCAGGTGAAAGGCAACCATACATTGATGTCTCTCTCTCTCTGTGCCTCTCTTCCTTCCCCTCTTTCTAAAAAAAAAAAAAATCTAAAAAATGAAATAAAATCTAAAAAAACAACAACAAAAAAACTTCATAAGAAAACTGCAGACTTCTGACCAAGATGGAGGCACAGGTAGACCCACTGCATCTCCCTCCACAACTAAGAAGGAATACAATTACCTCAAAGCTGGACACAACCAGAAATTCCAGAAAAATCAAGCTGCACAGAAGTCCAACAAACAAAGCTATAAGGAAGAAATATTCATCCAGACAGGAGGAGGGGTGGAGCAGGGACACAGAGGTGGTGGTTTGGCAGCACAACAGCTGCAATGAAAGAGAGGCTGGGATCAGCCAGCGGAAAGCGCAGTCACACATTTTTAAAAAGCAGGAACACGTGGGGAGTGCTTCAGGCACTAGACCAGATTGCTCAGCTCATGGTTCCAGCTCCAGGGGTAAAATAAAGCCTCATTGCTTCTGACTGTGAAAACTAGTAGGGCTTGGGGAGGAGGAAGAAACTGCTGGTCTCCCAGCAAAGTCCATTTGTTTAGAGGCCTCCACAGTCCTAGAACATCCACAGACCCACCCATTTTGGGAGCCATGGCCAGGGCAACAGCTAGAGAGGTGCCACCCCCATGTGGAAAGCAGAAGGGCCTGGAGAAAGGACGAGTGCTAAACAAATAGCATTTGTTCCCTCTCAGACCACCCCCGACTACATACAGCACTACAGCATTGTGAAATAGTTAGCTCCATACTGACAAATACCTATAGTGCTGCCCCTTGCAACATAACTGGTGCATCAGCTCTACCTAGGACACAGAGGCAAACACAGGAGCCTGTCAAATTGAGGAGAAAGAGAAGTATGACCCCAAACAGGAAACAAATCAAGGTTCCAGTGGGAGAGCTAAGCGATGAGGACCAATCTAAGAGACACAGAACTTAAAATTCTGATGATATAGATATTCACAGATGTGACAGATATGCTTGAGTATGGCAAATGCAGAAGGGAAGAAATGAAGGCTAGGCTAAGTAAAATGAAGGAAAATATACACAAAACCAATGGTGTAGGGAAAGAAACTGGAATTCAAATCAATGATTTGGAACATAAGGAAGAAATAAACAGTCAACTATACAGAGTGAGTAAACAAGAATTGAAAAAAAAATGAAGAGAGGCTTAGGAACCTTTGAGATAACTTTAAATGTGCTAATATCCAAATAATAGATGTGCCAGAAGGAAAAGAAGAAGAGTAAGAAATGGAAAACTTGTGAGAAAAAATAATGAAAGAAAATTTCCCAAATGTGGAGAAAGAAATAGATATACAAGCCCAGAAAGCACAAAGTGTCCCAAACAAGCTAGACCCAAAGAGGACCACACCAAGACACATTATAATTAAAATGCCAAAGTTTAAAGATAAATAGGATCTTTAAAGCAGCAAGAGAAAAGAAGAAAGTTACCTACAAAAGGGTTCCTATAAGATTGTCAGGTGATTTCTCAAAAACAACTCTGCAAGCAGGAGGAGACTGGCAAAAAGTATTGAAAATGATGAAAAGGACCTACACTAAGACTACTCTATCCAGCATAACTATTATTTAGAATGGAAGGGAAGATAATGTGCTTCCCAGACAAGGTAAAGCTAAAGAAGTTCATTATCACCAGGCCATTATTATATGAAATATTCAAGGGGCTTACCTAAGAAAAAGAAGATCAAAACTATGAACATTAAAATGACAACAAACTCACAACTACCAAAAACAGAATCTAAAAAAATAAAAACAAAAACAAACTAAATACACAACAAGAACAAGATCAGAATCATAGGTATGGAGATCTTTGGGAGGGATATCAGCTGGGAGGAGGAAGGGGGACAAATGAGGAAGTGGTGCAGGGATTAGGAAACATAATTTTGGTGGGTATAAGAGAGATAAAGGGAAGCTAAGAATAATAGAGGAAAGGGTGAAATCGGAGAACTTATATGCATGACCCATGGATGTGAACTAAGTGGGTGGGATTGCTGGAGGGAAGAGAGGTGCTGGGTGGAGGAGAGCAAAGGGAAAAGAATATACTTTACAATAAAATATACTTTAAAAAACTGAACACATAACTAGCATATAAGCCAGTTGTTTGCATTTCTGAGTGTTTATTCCAGAGAAATGTACACTTATTTTTACACAAGGCATGTACATGAATTGAACCACAATTTTATTCATCATAACCCCAAATTGGAAACAACCCAGATGTCTTTACAAGTGAATAAACTCTGGCCCATCTACGTATACCATGAAACATTACATAGCCGTTAAAAGTTATGAACTATTTATACAAGCAACAACTTAGGTGAATCTTCAAAAAATTTATGCTGAATATAAAAAACCAATCACCACAGGTTAAATACTATATCATTTCACATATGCTGCATTTTGAAATGGCAACTTTATAGAAATGAAGACTAAACTAGTGGTTGCCAGGAGTTAAAGATGGGAGGGGAGCACAGAAAGGGTTGGTATAGTGTGGTGGGCAGGAACACAGGGCTGTAGCTATAAAAGGGGTGAACTCTGTGGCAATGGGGTTGTTTTGCATCTTGATTGTATTAGTGTCACTATCCTGGCTATGAATTTTACTAGTTTCGCCAGATATTTCCATATGGGCAAATGTGAGGTATATTATTTGTTACCACTGCAAGTGAGTTTACAATTATATTAATATCAAAAAGTTCAATCAAAATTAAATGAAAGAAGACAGAAAGTATAGGTCGAAAGCAGAAAGAAATATTGTAAAATATGTGAACTCTATTTTTAACAATAAAGAGAAAAGATATGAGAAAAATTAAATGCAAACAAAACCAAACCATATTTTTGTGAAATGATATTCAATATATAAGCTTAAAAATAAGTTCCTAGATCTTTTTTTTTTTTTTTAAACCAAACTAACAAATAAATATGTATGCTAGCCCTGGCTGGTGGCAGAATGGATAAAGCGCCGGCCTGCAAACCCAAAGGTGGCTGGTTCAATTCCCCAGCCAGGGCACATAACCAGGTTGCAGGCCAGGTCTCAGCCAGGTCCGTGGCTGGAAGCAGGTGAAAGGCAACCATACATTGATGTCTCTCTTCCTCTCTCTCTTCCCCTCACTCTAAAAATAATAAATAAAAAAATCTTAAAAAAAAATATGTGTGCTATACTACCAGCCCCTAATGATGACAGATAAGTAAATAAATTAGTACACAAATATCAAGCAGCCTTGCTCTGAGAGGTCACCAGAAGATCAGTATAGGAGCTGGTATTGGATTTATTGGGGGTTGTGAGGGAAGGGGGTGCCTCTGGACCTCCTGAAGGGCCCTTGGAGCAGAGAAATGGAGACAGCATATTCCCAAATTTTCAAGCCACACATTACAGTGAGGGTGAGCAAGTGGGTTCTCAGCAGTCTGTTGTCCTGCCCAGGTTAATTTACATATCCCAGCAAGTGTTATAATCTCAGGTGGATTCCTGCCACATCGTATCGTTCTGACCAGGTTCACTAGCACATTTTACCCTGGCTGCCTCTATCTCTGACAACTAACAAAGATAGTAGGAAAAATATACACTGTTTTTTTGCTTCTGGTTAGATATGGCTGGTTAAAAATCATTTGCACTGTAAATGTTCTTGTTTCTGCACTAACTGTATGCTTCTTGCCACTTTGTAGTCTCTTTACTCACGTTTTGTTTACCTGCCTGTCCTGTTGAACAATTCCCTGATTCTTGGAGAAACTTCTAGGGGCAGCAGGGCAGAGCTGGGGGTTGGAGGAAATGGTGAAGCTCAGAAGTACTAACTTTCTGCTGTTATTAAAATTCCTGCTCAGTGCTGATCTCATGCCCTGCCCCACAGTGGGAGCAGCCCCTCCCAAACATTCTACAAAAACAAACAGCTTGACAAGCCTCAGAGCAGGCCTTCGCCCCCAACCCCATACTCTTGCCAGCCTCATGTAGTGTGAATTGCCTTATAACTTACAAAAATTGATCAGGAATCATGTTGACAGATAGAAAAGTCTGTCAAAAACAAGAAAAATACAGGGTAAATCAGAGCACAGTTTTAAGTGAAATTTGGGAATGTGCATTTTACATCTTGCCTAAACCCATGAAAATGCACTGGAATGTCCATATCTCTCAACTTGGACAGGCAAGTCAGAAGAGGAGTCATGTGCACCTTTCAGACACTTTCTGGACCAGAGTTCCAAATCACACTTCTACTGAACAAGTGTTCTTTGTATGCTAGCTAGGTGCCAGGCCCTTTGCTAGGGATGCACAGATGAGTCACACAACAACCCACTCCTCAAGAAATTCACCAACTACTGGGAAAGAGACAAGTAAAGAGTCAGGCTCCAAACACTGGGGTAAAGTGTAAAGATAGCTAAATGTAGGGGAGGGCTGGGAGTCAATAGAATAGTAGAAATGGTGACCAGAAGGAACAGCACTACTGAGAGCTAAATGTGAGGAATGACCTGGCTGGGGAAGAGGGAAGAGTACATACACTTCAGTATTTTTGGAGCCCAGAGCTCAAGACTGGAAAGAAGAGAGCTGAGGATGAAAAGGCAGATAGGAGCCTGTGGGCAACCTATGATGTCAAGTTATGTGCCCAAGTGACACCTAAACCAAAGCAGCAATCTGAAGAATATGACTCACAAAGATCTATGATGTTGATCAACATCTAGTTGCTCATTTTGTCCCTGAAAAAGAGCAGAAAGACAGTCTACTGAATTCTGACTTGATCTTTGGAGTCCAGAACTCTGGATATGGAAAACAAAGTCTGATGAATGACCTGGCAACCAACCAATTCTCAGACAAGCTGTCTCAAGCCAGACCCCCTTGAATGAAGAGCAAGCTGAGTCCCCTTAAGGAAGGGCTTCAATTTACTACAAAAATTTATGCTATTATTTTTTCCTTCTGCATCCCTGAAAGAAACCTATGGCCATTTTCCAGGGTGACTATGAACTGGGGAAAGTGAAATAATCAAACTTTTAAAGGATTACTGGATACTAGATGTGACCTCACACTAAGTCCATGATGCCCAAGATGTCACCAGTCAGAGTAGGTCAGGTGATTCATGGAGGTTAACTCAGGTCCATCTCACAGTGAGCTCCTAAACCCATCCTGCGCTTATCTCCCCAGTTCCAGAATGCGTAGCTGAAATAAGCATACTCAGGAAGTGACAAAATCCCCACATTGGTGCTCTGACTTGTGGAGTAAGAGTTATTATGGTGGAAAAGGCTAAATGAAAGTCATTACAAATGCTTTTTACCTAGGAAAACACTGCATTCCTGGAGGAATTGAAGAGGCTTGTGCCACTATTGACTTGAAGGATGCAGGGGTGCTGGTCCCATCACACCTGCTTTCACCTCTCCTATGCAGCCCATGCAGAAAACAGATTGATCTTGGAGAATAGCAGTGGATTATCACAAGCTAACCAAATGGTGACTACAATCATAATCTCTGTACCAGGTGTGGTTGCATTTCTTGAACAAATTAATACACCAGCAGTACCCAATGTGCAGCTATTGACCTGGCTGCACATCCTTGTTAATGGAGACTATCAGAAACAGTTTGCTTTCAGCTGGTAAGGCCAACTAGGCACCTTCGCTGTTCTATCTCAGGGGTATATCAACTCCCCATCTCTTTGCTATTTAGTCCATACCTTTATCTAAAGATATCATCTTTATCTTCCATGGAAATTGTACTGGTCCATTACATTGATGACATGGTACTGATTTGGACCCAGTGATCAAGAAGCAGCAAAGATTCACAGACACACTGGTAAAACACTTATGTGCCAGAGAGTGAGAAATCCTGCAAAAATTCAGAGTTCTTCCATTTCAGTTCATGTTATATGGATCCAGTGATCAAGGGTATGATGAGCAAGCCCTTCTAATGTAAAGGGACACATGGCAGTTCCTGGTACTCCTACTACCAAAGGAAAGGTATCACACCTGGTGGAGCTTCCTTGAACTTTGCAGACAACATACTCATCATTTGGGTGTGTTAGTCTAGTTCATTTACTGAGTGAACCTAAAAGCTTCTAGTTTTCAGTGGATCTCTGAACAAAGAAGGTTCTTTAATGGATACAGGTTGCTGTACAAGCTGCTCTGCCACTTGGGCCACAGCACCCAGAAGATCCAGTGGCACTTGAAGTGGAGTGGCAGACAGGGATGCTGTGTGGGGCCTTTGGTGGGATCCTATAGGTGAACCACAGCACAGACCCCTAAGATTTTGCATCAAAGTCCTGCGTCCTCTGTGGATAACTACTCTACTTTGGGAAACTGTTTTTGGCTTACTCAGTCTTACTGGAGATTGAATGCTTAACCATGGGCCACCAAGCTACGATGCAGCCTTAGCCACACATCATAAACCAAGAGTACAGTGGGCTGGATTTATTCTCAGCAAAGTAGCCTTGCCCATGATCACACATGTAAACACTGGGATGTGAGGGCCCCTTTAATGACAGATTAATACCATGAAACTAAAATGCTTGAGCTTCTAGAAGTTTGCCCTGTTCTACATGCACTCCCTGCAAAGTGGATTAATGCTGTGGCTGGCAGCCCTCAGCATGATGTATTAATTTATTGGCATTTAGATTTATGGGCTTTGAGACATACTAACCAACTACAGTTAAAATTAGCCAAACTGACCCTTGCTGTTCTCAAGCCCGGGAGACAATTGGGAGAATATATATTTCTCTGTAATCACAGGAGTGCTTTGGAATCAACCCAGGGCCAGGGCCACTGTTTTTGCTTCGTTCAGTTGGCAGTGGGGGAGTGGGGAGAGGAAGAACATAAGAGCATATATTAGCCACATTTTAAAGCCCTTACTCAAGCTCAGAGGCACATTCCTGGCTTACTCTATAGATCTGATAATGTAACAGTCTTTTAAAGATTGCCAGGGAGGCAGTGACAAAATAGGAGAAAGATTAATCTAAAGGCAGTTGAGTTTCCAGTTGATTTGGCTGATAGAGACTGCATCAGAGAATTGCCCTGCCCCAGGCCTAACCCTGTAAGCAAGAACTAATGAAAGTGTCCATTTAAAGTCCAACTCCCCTCAAAAAACATTTGCCAACATCAGCCAAAGAAGAAGTGGGACATAACCTAGTGCAGTGCGTGCCTTCCATGAGAAACAGAGGCAGGCACAGAAGAGGTGAGTGCCCACCATACTGCATCCTGCCAGCCCCACCCCAGTGAACACAGCAGGGAGGTTGCAGGATCTTTCGGCTTCTCAGCAACACCCTCCAACCCAGAGTGAAGCAGAAGGGCTGTTGGACTGAGGGTGCTATTCTCCCCTTATTTCGGAAAAATGGAAGTGGTTGCTGCTGCTGAGCAGAAAGGAGTGAATGCGAGATGGACACTCCCTGTGGAAAATGAAAGTGTCTGCCAGGAGGAAGATGTGACGCCATCTCTCGAGAATGCAGAACTCACTCCAGTGTCACTCACCTCAGCCAGCTGAGGGGAGCCCTGGACCAGATCTTCTCAGAGAGCTTCACTGCCCATCAAACCCACAGGCTACAGAAACCCAAGGAGACTCAAATACAGAGAAACCCTGAGGGGAAGTAAATGGACCTTCAATAATAAAGGAAAGTCAGTACATTGCTGAACAGAGCTGGATGGGGCTCTGGACTCATTGCTTGTGAGGAGCCAAGGTGAAGAGACATTACACAAACATCAGACATGCACACTCTTTGCAAAAACACACAAGTATCCATCACACATGTAGGTGCACAGCACAAAGGACCAGGCAAGAAACTCAGCCCAGAAGAAAATATAACTCAAGCCATGACAATAAATGCCCCACAATTGCTTTACATTAGGGAGCAACCTAAAAGAGCCTAAAGTATAGTAAGAGGACTTGGCAAGATTGATAAAACAGAAGAAAAAGGACAGATTAGAGACATATGGAAGCAAATTAATTACAACACTATTATGAAGCTAATAACACTTTGGAAACAGCAAGGAACAGAGTAAAAACCACTGAAAATAATTGCTTATCTGCAGGAAAGGCTTGAGAAGGTATTTATTTAACAACACATATAGCACTTACTATGTGCCAGCACTGTTCTAAGTACTTTATTAATACCAGCTATTAATCCTCATAATAATCTCCATAGATCAAAATCATTATTATCTCCATTTTACAAAGGAGGAAAATAGGGACAGAGAGGTGAAGTATCTTGCCCATGCTCACATAGCTAATAGTTTGGTTCTAGAATTCTTGAAATTAACCAATTCACTACAATTAATAATAATGAAAATTCATAAAAATAATAATTATAACCACGTGTATGAATATGGTTTACTCTGGGTTGAGTATTGTTTTAAGGATTTTATATATATTAACTCTGTTAATCCTAGAAACTGCAATGTGTAATAGATCTGCCATTTTGACTTTATGGTGAAGAACTGAGGTTCAGTGAGGTTAAGTGGATAGTGAACACAGATGAAAAAGATGAAGATAGAAGAAGAAAGCGGGGAGAATGTGATGGAAATGGGCAAAGCAATTAAAATGTGGAATAAATAACTACTGAAAAAAATCTCTGAAATTGAGAAGAGAAATAATCTATTGACTTTAAAAAGCAAATTTTACTTAAGAAAAATTTTATATGAAGCATATGATGTTGAAATATTTTACTTCATAGTTTATTATAGCTAAAAAAAATAAAGAAATAGTTATTCAGACTTCCTGACAATCAATAACCAAGAAAGTTAAAGTATATATCAGCCTGGCTTCAAATTTCACCACAGCATCAACAATGGCAAAAGATGACAGAGCAGGGGTTTTGATCAAGACAGTAGCATAGGTACATGTGGTACTCAAATCCTCCACAATCACATCAAAATTATAACTAAGCTACAAAACAACCATCATTCATAACTGTCTGAAATGTAGCTGAACAGATGTTCTACAAGTAAGGATATACAGAAGAAGCCACATCGAGACTGATAGAAGGGGTGGAGACTTGGAAGGGGCTGGTTCCACAGCCACATTAAATTGAGATAAAAATTGGGAGGGATATCTAGGCTGGGAAGTTCCTTCCTGAGAACTGAGGGGTCCTACACCAGGACTCCCAGCCCAGGGTCCCAATGCCAGGAAGAGGAGTCCCCATAACTTCTGGCTGTAAAAACCAGTGGGGAATGTGGCTGAAAGAGACAGAGGGCTGCTGGAATCCCAGGTGTTTCTCTTAAAGGGTTAACACACTGATTTACTCAGATTTACTCCCTCTGAGTTCCAGCATCGGAGCACTAGGGACATACGGAAGGAACTGAGTAGTTTGGCATCCGGATGAAAGCTGGAGGGGAAGCTTTCTCATAGAAAGAAGTGCTGGCAGAGGCCACTGTTTCTTTTCTGGGCCAGAAGGCAGGGGTCGTATCTGAGTCTCCATCACCCTAGCTAACATGTGCACACCACCCTGGCGATTCCCTGAGACTTGCCCCACCCAACTTGCAGGCCAAGGTCAAGTCAATACAAATAGCATGTCTTGGCTCATGCTTTGGACTTTTCCTGACAAACAAGCAACCATCTGGCCTCAGCGCGCCATATACCTTTCAATAAGTGACCTCAGGCCTGGCACTAGGGGCAGCCAACCTTAGTTCACATCTTGGTCTCTCCTAGGAACCTCCAAGGCAAGCACAGGAAACAGCCATCCACAAATTGCTTTGTAGCTCATGCTGGGTGGCCCCAGGCAGGGCACAGGTAACAGTCAACCTTAGCCTGTACCTCCAGGGAGCCCCCAGAGCCACTGAAGCCAAAGGGACAACTTCAGACCATGTCTAAGCACAAACCAATTACCTCCACAAGGGACACACTCAAGAGCAGACTCAGCAGGCAACAGAGCCCCACTGAAGTAAGTCCTACACAGTGGGGTTGGCCTCTGCACAGCTGATCCTCCATGGTGGTCACAGCCATTCCTGGCAGCCAATCAGTCTGGGGATAAATCTCAACCATTGAGGCTTCAACAGTAATCAAGTCACCACTACAACTGCGGTAGGGGCAAACCTGAAGTGCCCAGCTTGGGAGATCAGAGAGGCTGTGCCTCTGGACCCTACTACATAACACCATTCTACCAAGCCTGAGACATAGCAGTTTCACCTACATAAAAATAATGCAGAAAGGCAGCCAAAATGAGGAGACAGAGAAACATGCCCAAAATGAAAGAACTAAACAAAACTCTGGAAGAAGAGCTAAACAAAATGACACAAGCACTCTACCAGATACAGAGTTTAAAACATGGGTTATAAGATGCTCAATGAACTCAGGGGAAGAGTAGATGAACTTAGTGAGAACATCAACAAAGAAATAGAAAACATGGGAGTAGAAATAGAAAACAAAAAATAACCTGTCAGAAATGAAGAATACAATAACTAAAATGAAGAATACATTACAGGCAATCAACAATAAAATAGGTAAAGCAAAAGATCAAATCAGAGATTTGGAATATAAGGAAGCAGAAAATACCCAATCAAAACAACAATAAAAAAGAAATCAAACAAATGAGGATATTATAAGGAGCCTCTGGGACAACTATAAGCATAGCAACATCTGCATCATGGGGACATCAGAAAGAGAAAAGAGAAAACAAGGAATTGAAAACCTATGTGAAAAAAATAATGATGGAAAACTTTTCTAACCTGGTGAAGGAAATGTAAGTCCAGAAACCACAGAGAGTCCCAAACAAGGTGAACCCAAAAAGATTCACACTAAGACATATCATAATTAAAATGCCACAGGTGAAAGACAAAGAGAAAAATCTTTAAAATGGCAAGAGAAAGCAGTTAGTCACTTACAAGAGAGGATCCATAAGACTCTCAGCTGATTTCTCAAAAGAAACTGCAGGCCAGAAGGGATTGGCAAGAAATAGCCAAAGTGATGAAAAGCAATGACTTACAACCAAAACTATTCTAACCTTTGAAGCTATCATTTAGAATCAAAGGACAAATAAAGAGATTCCCAGATAAGAAAAGTCTAAAAGAGTTCATTACCACCAAATCAGTATTACAAGAAATGCTCGTCTTTTTTAAGAAGAAGAAGAAAAAAAAAAAGATTAAAAATGTGCATAATAAAATGGCAACAAATACGTATCTATCAACAATTACTTTAAATTCATATAGATTAAATGCTCCTATCAAAAGACATATGGAGGCTGAATGGATAATGAAATAAGACCCATAATATGAGTCTACAAGAGACTCACTTCAGAGCAAAAGACAGACTGAAAGTAAAGGGGTAGAAAAAGATATTTCATGCAATTAAAAAAGAAAAGCTATGGTAGCAATACTTATATCAGACAAAATAGTCTTGAAACAAGCTACAAAGAAGGACCCACCCAGCAATTCCACTTCTAGGTATTTATCTGAAGAAATCCAAAAACTGAATTGAGAAAATACATTCACCCCTATATTCACCGCAGAATTATTTACAATGGCCAATATATGGAAGTACCTAAGTATCTGTCCATAGATACACACATACTTGTATATATAATGAAATGTTACTCAACCATTTAAAAAAAAAAAAAAAAAAAGAATGGAATCTTGTTATCTGCAACAACATAGGTAGACCTAGATAGCATTGTGCTGAGTGAAATAGTCAAGACAGAGTAAGACATATGCCACATGGTTTTACTTATGTGTGCAATTTATTATTTTTTAAAAGATTTTATTTATTATTGCCAGAGAGAAAGGAAGGGAAAGAGGCAGAGAGGGAGAGAAACATCGATATATGGTTGCCTTTCACCTGCCTCCAGCCACGGACCTGGCTGGAGACCTGGTTATGTGCCCTGGCTGGGGAATCAAATCAGGGACCTTTGGGTTTGCAGCCTGGCTCCTTATCCACTGTGCTACCAGCCAGGGTCATGTGTTCAATTTAAAAAGCCAACAGATTCATAGATACAGAGAACATTTGGACAATTTCCAGGTAGGAGGGGCTTAGGGTTGAGTGAAAAAAGGTAAAAGAATTAAGAAGCACAAATATGTAGTTACAGATTAGTCACTGAGATTTAAAGTATAGCATAGGGAATATAGTCAACACTGTAATAGCTGTATGTGGTATCAGATGGGTACAAAATTTATTGAAGTAATCATTTAGTAAGTTATATAAATGTCTAATCACTAGGTTGTACACATGAAACTAATATAATATTGTATGTCAACTGTAATTGAAACATTTTTTAATTTAAAGTAAAATGAAAAAGACAATGAAGCAACATCTATAAGTCCTGAGGAGAAAAAAAAAAAAAAAAAAGTAGCATATCTTGCTGAGATATCTTTTAAAATCTCTTAGGCAATAGGTCAACATGTCCAAGTGACAAAACTCAAAGATGACCTAAGTTTCTCCTTTAAAAATCATTTTAAAAAATCTAGACAATTAAGGGAGGAATTTACAAAAAGAATTTGGAGACAGAGAAAGGAGAAGAGTCTAGTCAAGGAACTAGATTAAATGACCCATGGACATAGAGACATGGACAACATGTGATGATTCACTGTGGGAGAGGGGATGAGGTAGGTGGGGCAGAGGAGAGCAATGGGGGAAAAATTGAGACAGCTGTAATAGAACAACAATTTTAAAAAAAGAAAATAAATACATGAAGAAGAACTAGGAAGACAGAAACCTTATTTGTGTTTTTATGGAAAAAGATACTCTGACAACAAATACTTTTGATGTTATTGATTTATTTATTTCATTATATACTTTCAGATTTTTCAGATGAAATATATACTTGTGATACTGTCAAAACAGAGATAATATAGAGCTTTAGAAATGGGAAAAATGATTAAAAACTGGTGCTGAGCAAAAAAATCTATAACTAATACTAAAAAGCTACAGGAATTCTGCTTATAAACAGAATTAACAGAATACAGATGCTGCCTGTCCAGACAACATATAAGGAACTAACAGTGGGAGGGTGTTAAGAGGGTATACAGCAAAGATTTAATAATGATGACATTGTCATCTTTCATAGCAGGGAGTCTATCAGTAATGTATAAAATGAAGAAACTGCTAAAACCTATTTCAACCTCTTGATGGTTTTCATAATTTTTTTCCTTTAAACTTGAAGAAGCAGTACTTATTTTGTTTTCTGTGGCAGCCATCATTTATTCCTGAATGACAAACAATAATAAAACCAGACACTGTGGCCAGCACTGTATTTGCACAGCTAGCCTCTGTGCTGGATGACAGGGAGCAAGCAGAGGAGGGGCCCAAGGCTGAACGTGGTGAGACCCCCTGTGCAGATGCAGACCTGGGATGGCTGTTTGCTCTGAGGCCACCCTGTTTCACCCTATGACTTGCTGACAGCAGCAAGCAGTGCCACCTGAAAGCCTGCCTCATGGAACAGGAGCAGCAGACATGGCATTGAGGAAAGAAAAGGCCTTCTGAGTTAGCAATGCATTTTTAATGTTGCCATATAAAAGTATCACATGATGTGAGAATGTGGGTATATAGAATAAGGTAGAAGTGTATTCCAAAAACTTTTAATGGTGTGTTTGTATTTAAAGAAAAGCTTCAATATCTGCATAGGGTGCATGCTAAACTCCAAACAGCTGGTGAAACTCAAACAGTGCTCACTGAGCTGCTACGCTGTGCAATTTGGGGCAGTAAAGGAGGCGGGGGTTAAAGTCAAGTTTACCTTGACCTCCTGGAGTCACAGACTCCATTAATATCTGGGATGTAGCTCCAAAGATGTGGCAAGGAACTTTTTTTACTCTGGTCTGCAAATTTGAATATGCAAAAATGTATGTTTCCTAATCTTTTCTAAATTGAACATAATTTCTATCTCAAGCCGCTATTCTGCTGATTCCAGAAAAATTAATCATATATTTGTGTTTCATGTGCATGAGGCTTTTACCCCCAGCCCATTCAGAACTTTCTTCTTCCATTTCCCAACGTGCAGTATTTGTGCTCAGCAGGGCTGTAATGCCACCCAGGCCTGAGGGGGCTGGGTGTCTGGTCCCAGGGCAAGGCACTTAGGTGCCCTGTGGGCAGCTGGTGCAATGCCTGGTGCCTGGCCACTTCTGCTGTGCACTGTGCACTGACTGAGAAGGTGCTCTGTCACCTTTCCAGCACTGTCCTCTTTCTCACCAGTGAGTATACTCCTCTCTGACTCTCAGAGCCTGCCATTCCACCCCATCCTGGAACATTTCTGGGTTTTCGCAGGGCCGCCTGTCAGCCTAGAAAAGGTCTACTGTGCTGTATCAGGCTGAAGGGTTTGGGAAGGCAGAGGGCTTTAAGGGACTCACCCTCTCCCTCAGACTCCCCCAGCCCAGCCCCTGGGTGGAGGACCAAGCCCTTCTCCACCTTAAGATTCCATAGACCTCCGAAGCGACTGCTGTTCCTCCACACTTTAGAAACCTGCAACCAAACATGGCTTTTGTAGGTCTTCTCCCCAGGGAGGGAGTCCAGCGTGTTTCAGCTTCAAGGTCTAGTTTTAATAGGATGAGGGTAGTATTCTAAATTTGAAAGCAGTGGAGTTAATAGAGGAACGATCAAGAATGAAAACTATACTTGTTAACTGTGTCAAAATGTCACCAGCTCCCTCGATACAATGCATGCGTAGAGGACTGCAGGCAGCCACAGGCATGAGCACACAGAGGTAGAGAGAGTCATGGCTGTGCTCAGAGGGGCACTTAGGTTTCCCAGCAATTGCCTCAAGCTGCCTTCCGCTGTCCTCCTCACTGTAGGGCACCAGTTTTCATTGTCCTCACTGCCACAGACTATCCAACTCTCTGCAGGCTTAGCTCCCTGCAGCTCTGGGTTCTGTGATGCATCCTTCAAAGAAAGTCTAGACACTGAGTGCCTAGCATCCAGTTAGGCCTTAGGGGTCTGTTCCTGTCCCCTGAGGGAGACGGCAAGTCAGCCTGCAGTCATCAAGGATCCTGAGGCAGCAGCGTGATAAGCATGAATTGGAAGCAGGCTCCTCCATTGCAGATGGAGTCAGCGGGACCCTGAAGACTGAAATCATATTTGAGTCAAATGGCCAATGTGTAGGACATTTTTGCATTGAGACAGTGGGCTCTGTAATTCCACAGCAGGTCTGGGATGTTTGTTTCCAGTGCATCAGCCCTACCTGGCAAGTGACTGCTGTATGGAAAACTAAATGAAAACACTCCCTTTCCCAGCAGCTGTTATTCCTGCATTACTTACTTTCTCCATTTGATTTCAACCATCAGTGCCCTCCTCTTCTAAAAAGGGGTGATAGCAGTCCTGTTGCTGTGGGGGCTCCTTCCTAGAAGTGAAGCCCCCCTACCAGGGGCCAGCAGACCTGGAGATACATGAAAAGTGCTGCTCCTGGAGGCCCCAGCTCCTGGACCTTTGTTTCCGGGACAGCAAATCATGATTCCTCTAGAGGAGAAAGTGCATAGGCTCAGTGTCAGAAGGCCCTGCTAGTAATTAGCTGTCTCCCACTTGGCTTGGCGAAGCCTCAGCCTGCATTAACCTTATCCTTCCCCCAGGATCAGCAGGGGCAAGTGGAGAACGAGCACAGTCTGCATCAGAGCCACAGCTGACAGACTGGGGCCCTCCCTGACTATGTCCTTCTCTGTCACCAGAACTTTTATTCTAGAGGAGGAGAAAGACATAGGGTGCCTGACTGGTTCCTTTTTGACAACCACCCCAAGACATGGGATATGGTCACCCTGACCCTCCCTGTCTTGTTCCAGCCCCTCATGCCCTCCAGCAAGAAAAGCCTGCTCAGCCCCACCCTCTGCACCTTTATTCTACCACACCTCCAAAGGTGGGGGATTAGGAAAGTATTGGTTCTGGAATAAGTCCTTTCTATGTTAAGGATTCAGATAAACTAGAAAATTAATTTGACAAATTTTCTTGAAAAATTCCTCAATAGCCATTTTGGAGCTGGGGTCATTGGATTATCATGAGCAGGTGTCTGTTATGGGAAGTGGTGTCTGGAGGTGTGTGGGGGGAGGTGAAGGTCTTAGGGCTGAACAACCCTGGACAGTTGGGTGTGGACTTCCTCACACCCAAGGACAATGAGTCCCAGGGTGGGATGCTCAGGGAGTGGCATGACTTGTTTTACTTCCTTTAATCCACACACAAATATTAAGATGTTGGTCCTGTTTTATAGATGGAGAGCTGAACTCAGAGAGTGAAGGCATAGGCCCAAGATCTATGGAAGACTAAGTAGAAGAGGCAGAACCAAGAGTCAGGGCAGCCTGTCCCCAAAACCCCTGACCTTCATAAGACCCTTCTTTATAAAACATTTCCCTTGAGATCAAGCCAGGGAAGGAGAAGGCATCAGGTATGGAGATGAGTGTTCATTGCCATCATCTTGTATGCCCTCATAGCACCTGTCTGTTGTGGGAAGGCACACCCCAGCTCATATCATACACTAATAGGATGAGATACAGCTTAGTTATGAGTCCAGGTGGGTGCCCCACACCCCATCCCATCCCAGGACCCGGGATCAAGATGAGAGCGAATGGGCCCTTAGCAGTTACCCTGATACAACTCAGCAAGATGTGCCCTGGCCCTACTGCTTAGCAACCTCCCAAATCTGCACAGAAGAGGCCTTGCCTGGACCTCACACTGGCCCCCAGTGAGTGCTGTGTTCGTGTGGATATCAAGGAGACACCTACCTTCCCCATCTTTGGCCTTATCTCCCCCCTGCCCTGCTGTATCAAGTGGCCAACTCTCATGGGCTTCCCACCATGTTCTCATATTCTGTTCACCTCTCAGACCACTGCAGTCTGCCTCTCACATACACCCTCTGCTCTCACAACCTCTTGATGACCACATCCTATACACACCTACAACAGCCTGAGATCTTATCACTGTCCTGAATGTGCCCTTGGTTGCTAGTACAAGCATCCATTACAGAGGCTTCAACAAGGCAGAGGATTAGCTGTCCCAGCGGTCAGTCCAAAACTACATGGTGGGTCTCCATCACTGGTCTTCTACCTTTCTGCTCTGTTCTCCTTAGCATATGACTCCTCTAGTAGCCAAATAGTCCAAGATGGTTGCAGGAGCTTCAGACATTATATCCAAATTATAGATGGCAGCAGAAAGGAGGAAGAGGGAAGATGCAAAAACTTTCTCAGAAACCCTATCTATGATACCTGTTTAGGTCTTATTGTCCACTCTACATGATGGGAAACTGGGAAATATGGTTTTCATCTGGGGTTATTGGATAGTTAACTGCTGGATACCTTCATTCTCTCCCTTGGTTTTGTGGGCATCTATGTATCTTGCCCTCATCATACTCCTCTAGCCACCTACTTCTGTCTCCTTCAGTGGTACGGGTTCATGGATCTACTTCTTTTCTCCTTGACTAGCCTTTCTTAATACACTCCTCACTTACACTTGTCTCTAGCTACCTTCTCTTTTATGTCCCTCCTGTAGTTTAGGATAGGAACCTCAGTCCCTTGGCCTCTGCATGCCACTGTGGCCCATTAGGGACTGGCCTCTCATGCTGTGCCTCATCTGCCTGTGTCTTCATGTATGCCTCTAGTCTGGTTTCTCCCATCACCCCGGAACCATAGAGTCTTCTTGGCAAACAGGGCTTGCTGAATGGATAATTTTACAGAAAGGCTGTGTTCTTATCTATGACAAATCTGTCTCCTTCTGCTACCATCCTCTGTTTTGACTGTTGTACATCAGGGTCATCAGTCATCCTCACTGGCCTGGCATGGGTCTCTCCTGGAGGTCATGGACTATAAATTGACCTGTCTCACCTGTTCCTCTTTCCAGCAGAGCTTGTTGTAAAGGAGCAGTGAGGAGAAACAATGTGAAGGAAGGGTTCACCCAGGAGTGGGGCTTCACCATGAAAAGTGAGAGAGCACCAGGCACAGGAAGGTCAGTACTAAAGGACACATCAAGAACTCTTAAGTTGGGTCAAGAAGAATGACAAGGCAGAAAGGGGCTGCTGCCTGGGAGGACATGGAGAGGGACTGGATGTCTCAGTGTGGCTGATGGGCAGCAAGCAGGCAGAGAACTGAGGGTTCTCAGTAAAGGCCAGATTCTGGATGGGAGATAGGGGCATGGATGGTTGACCTGGCACTCCAAAGATGGTCCCCAGAGTGGAGGAGGTCAAGGAAGCCCAAGCCAGCATGTATCTCAAATAGGTCATCAACATGAATGGTAATGACACCACTGAGAAGGTGGGGAGCAGATCTGGAGGCAGGTTCAGTTCTCAGATGTTGAGAAACAGCAGTGATTGGGCAACTGGTGAATTCAGTACAGAGGCAGGTGGGCAGTGGGTGGTGGGGCAGTACCTTAAGGAGCAGAGTTCAGAAAAGAGTGCACCCATGGCTAGTAGCTAAGAAGGGGGAGAAGACTCACCCATCTCCACAACCCTGTGGTAGGAGGAGAAGACATTCATTTTCACGAAGGGAAAGGTTGTCCAAAGGTAGAAAGGAATGCTAGTGTAATGAGCGCTGGAAGCCACCAGACACTGAGTGGCGCTGGAACACTGCAGGGACTAGCAGGAGGCTAGGGGCAGGCCGGGGCCTGGCTGCAGTGGGTCTAGGAGCTCGGGCTTGGTCCTCTGGTGGAGATCTCAGGCCTAGCACAGGAAAAGCGCTTCATGAAGGTATTCCAAATGAAACAGTGGGCTTTACCGGAGAGAATGACGAAGAAATCCCAAACTGAAAATGCTTCCCTTGACGGGTGTAAAGTCAAGGGTGTGAGGAACGGCCAGGAGAGGCCCCTTAGGAAACAAGGCACACACCGGCCACAGAGATATTACAGTAGTGAAGCTGCCCACAGGAGGTCCCACATGAGGATCATGTAGCAGTCAAAGGGATTCATTCCTTGTACATGGGAGAGGGAGCTGGGGAATCAAGAAAGAACCTCTGGTCTGGTCAGTTTTATAAGGTGGCACAGAACCCATCCTGCGCAGAGGCCCTGGAAATGACTCAGAGAGCTCACGTACCTCTGTGCACAAACCAATCCATGCCTGTGCCACGCCTGTGCCAAGCCTGTGTCTCGATCAGGTTCCACCCCTGCCCCTGCCCTGGCCACACCCATGGCTCTCATCTGTCCATCCTGAACCTGAGCACCAACATGGCCACTACCAAGTGGGTAAGAGTCCAGGTTTCCTTCTGATGACACAGTGCTTTTGAGTTGGAACCAAACAACCTCTTATTGAGTAATGGGACACACACTAGGATCAAAAGGGCTTCCTATTAGTAACCTAGAAACCAGACAAAAGAGTTCATCAAAAAGGGAAAAGGAGCCAATAAGAGCACTGGGGCAAGGCATACAAAAGTGAAAACAGTAATACTAATATGGGGTCTGGCTCTGAAATGCAATAAAACTTGTGCAAGATCCTTGAGCCTGTCCCTGGAAACAAGACAACTGGCTAACAACAAAATGCGGTATATGATTCTGTGCTAAGAGCCTGATGGCCAGGTAGAACCAAGAGCTCTGGATCCAGGACCACCGGGTCCAGATCACAATAAAGGAGTGGTAATTCCCACCCCTAGGTCGGCCTGGGACTGAAGGAGATGCTGCAATGACCTGGAATGATGCCAACCTGTGGAGCAGATGCAGTTTCCCTGACTTGGAAAGGGATGGAGTGCTGGCTACTACATATGTGTATAGTGCTCAGAGAAGCCAGTCCAGAGGTAGCAGAATGTAAGGACCTGGGGCTTAATGTGGACAAATTAGAGGTGTACAGTGAGGCAACAAGAGGGCAGAAGGCAGGTGGAGATAGACCCCACTTAACAGGGGATGAAGGGATAGAGCGAAGGTTTCACAAAGAAGATGAAGCAGGGTTCGGGGGGGGGTAGGCTGGGGAAGAGAAATGGTGGGCGGGGTCCAACCCCCACCTGGATTCAACAGCACTACAGGGGCACGGAGGATGTGACTCCAGAGCCGTGGGGCCCAACTGCGTCCAGGAGACAGGTACAGTGGTGTGCACCTCCTAATCCTTAAGTCTGGTCATCCCTATTTTCACTGGACTCAGGACAGAGCCAGCAGGAATAGAAACAGCAGCACAGTACAAGCTGTCCTTTGTCCCAGCAGGGGAAAGGGGGAAGAGTCCTCCCGAGGCCTGCCCCCAACCTTTGCCTGCGCCCTGCAGCCTGGCCCTGGCCCAAGGGAGCATGACCCTTCAAGATGTAGCGCCCCTCTCCAGCTACCCCCTCTTGAGTTCTGCCCATGTGGGCCATTCTCTGCTTTTCTACTGTGCCTCCTTGGGTGAATCTCCAACTTCTTGCCCTCTCCCAGGTTGAGAGCAGGCTGCAATATTCACTGGAGAGGAAGCGCAGTGGCTTTTCACCCTGGGTGCACGCATGGGGAGTGCTGGGCCGAGTCTGCGGGGACCATCAAGGTACTCACTGCCATGCTCGCCAAGGTCTGTGCGGAGTGCCCTGCCAAGAGAGACTCCGCTCTTGACTCTTCCCAGAGGTTCCAGTCGCTGGAGCAGCCAAGCAGACACCTCGGGTCTGGCCTGCTAGTGTTTGGGTCTCCAGTGACCCACAGACTTTGGCGATGTCCTTCATCATCACCACGGCTCCAGCGCTGTGCACAGGCCCCGGCTTCCTCTTCTCCTCTTGCTAAGTGGCCCTGAGCAAGCCAGCCCATCCTCCGGACCTCAGTTTCCTCATTCATGTTGAATGAGGGGGAAATCTATCATCTGAAGACACCAGGTTTTCCCTCTAGCCTGCGGAGTCCGGACTGCCACCAATGCATGTGCCGCGCGCGCCTTCTAGTGTCCAGTCCCACCGCTGCATCATTCTCAGGGAGAAACCCAGCCCCTATTGTGTGTTGGTTAACAAAAGAGGAGATAGAGAAGGGATAAGATAAATCAACCCCAGGATGCATCAATAATAGGTAAATGATAGTGAGGGAGTGAACAATTGAATTGATGGACATTAAAATGAGTGCATGAACAAAGTGAGTAAATGAGCAATGAAACCGAGTTATTAATGGCCTTGTTCTGACTTTTCAAGCAAGTTAAATTTAGAGTAAAATATCAGACTGATCATCCTGTCCACAAGGCCTTGTGAATGACATAGAATCCTGCCCACTCTCATCTTCATCTTATCTGCCATCACCCCAAGTTCTTCCTCTCAAGACTTTTGTACCTGACTTTTCTTCGGCAGAAACACCCTGGAGCTCTCCCATGACTGCCACTCTGCATCCTTAGGGTCCAGCTGCTTTGGTCCTTTCCTTGCTCTCCTTACAGGGGAGCTTCCCTCTCAGCGGGGTCACCTCCAGTATTTGTCTCTCCTTCCAGGCTGTACTATACACCGTAACCACCAGATATGCCTATTGGCATGTCCCAAGAACTGCTAAGTGCCCCATGCACAGTAGCTGCTTAGGACAAATGAAGGAAAAGGGCAGCTTGCTGGCTCCACACAGAAGCTCCCAGGAGTGAGCCACCCTCCAGCCCCATCCATCTAGCCTGGAGCTGATAGGACATGAGGGAAGCCAGGGGCCTACCTTCCAAGCCTGAGAGTCCAGCCTGGTGCTCATTTGAGCTTCCAGTTTCACACACCTCAATCCTCGGGTGTGGGGAGGGGAGTGGAGTGTGGGTGGGGGTGCAATGGTTTTCTAATACCAGCCCATTCCTCCTGCTGGCCTCCCCCTCCAGGCTGGGCCTCCCGTGAGTCAGTGGTTCAAATAGCTATGGTAATTAACATGGATATGTGGATGATAATCATCAACCAGCAGTGCAGGATGGCTTCCAGTCAGCCTCCAGTGATAACAGCACAACCTGCTGCCCCCTCCCCCAAGTCCCCACAATCTACTTCCCTGTTTGATCCCTTGGTTCCAGGGAACCTGCAGATTTATTTCAGTGCAGACCAGTTAATGGGGACCTAACAGAATAAATCATGTCTGGCTTCAGAAGAGCTCCTTCCCTAGGAGCCCCATATTGTCTTTGCTGATCAAAGCAGGCGAGGAGGCCCCAGAGCTCCTTTGTTTTTCCCTGTCTGCACAGTCAACCCTGCTATCCTGTGAACACCCCCAGTCATCCTAATTTTCCAGATAATTTGCTCTTTCTGAATTTGTGAACAAGAGGGGAAGGGCATGCTGACCTGCTGGCCTCCTTTAACCAAAGGAGATGGTGTCAGAGAAGCAGCTCCTCCAGCAAGCCCCCAGAATCATGGTCTGAGGTGAAGCAGACATGCTGGCTTAGGAGGTGGGAGACTAGCGTAACTCAATCATGGTCAGGTGCACCAATGTCAAGGAAGTCTCATGGTGCATGGGGACCCTGTGAGGAGAGGATGGCCATTCTGTCTCCCTTCCCTGCTCTCCTGCTCAGCAAGCCCAGGTCCCTCCCTGGCTCCTTAGTATGAAGTTTCCCCTCCTCTGTATCCACTTTCTCTCTTAATACTGGTTTATTTTTCGAAGCAGGCAATAATCAGTTTGGCTGGCCCCACCCTAAGAAAGCCATCTCCCTATGGTGGGGTGATCCTTTAGCTTCAGCTTGACTCCATGCCTGGTCTGGGGATCAGAAGCAAATATGGGTGGTTCACCCACAAAATTTGAACTCTCCAAGACTATCTCCTCTTTCAGATGTCTCCCTCACTTTCCTACAGCTGTGGTTACTCCAGGTCTGTCTTCTTGTTCTTCCATCCAGTGAGACTCTGGGTTTTCTGCCCCCATTTTCACACCTGGGGGCATCAGGCTGCTGCCCAGCTTCAGCTGGTACAGGAATAGCAGGAGCCCTGCCGCCTCCCAGAGCCTACACCCAGTGTCTCCTGCTGTAATCACTCTCCCATGTCTTCTCTAATTGTTCCAGTACTTCATTTAGAGTATAGTTTGGTTATGACCAGTGGCAAGATTAATTTAACAGACCTGTCTACCTTCACTTTGAAGAGGACTGCACCCACCTTCAGTTGTCAATTTTCTTCTTACAAGCTGGCCTTGGGTCTGACCCCTCAACTCATGAGCACATGCACTACACCAACTAAGTAATTCGTTACAAGGAACAATGACAGGGGAAATACCTATTTTCTTCCACCCTCCCACCACCTTGTCTAAAATAAGAATGAAGCATCTTCCTGATCATTTGATTTTAAAAGTTAATTTTAATTAATGGTAACTCTATGGTAGCACATATACCAGACAAAAGTGTTCCAATCCAGGAGGTCCCAATCCACACAAAGCTGTATTCCTTAACCTACAGAGATGCCGGCTTTCCTGTCCAACCCAGCTCCCACCTGGTGCAGGCTCTGAAGCTGGGAGGCAGTCAAGACCTCTTTCCCATATACTCTGGCCCCTCCTACACCAGAAACCCTGTGGTGGAGAGAAGCCCCTGAGGACCCACCAACTTGCCCCTAGGCAGCCCAAGGGCCTCAGGGCCACTGTGCTGCTGCCAATCTTCCCTCCACAAGCAAAGGGTCTTCAGAATTTTCTGAGGCCCAGGAGGGGAATGGAGGGACAGGGTGTTCCAACTCCCCCCTACTTATTTTTAGTCAACAAAACTCCCTTCTTACTGTGTCAGACACAGAGATACATGACTCCTCCCCTCTTTGAGAGGAAGGACTCTGAGCCAGGGGTGGGGTTTGTTGCTGCCCTGACATTATTTCCTTTAGGCCTGTGCAGCTTTCAGGACAATCACTATAGTCCTTGTGCTGCCACCAGCCAATAACTGAGCATGGTAGGTATGTGAGGGCTGGTCATTTCCCCAAACCAGGACCCCAAGGCAAACAGGGTCCCCAGACAAATAGCCATTACTCTGGAGCCTCTCCCCACTCCCATAGGTGAGCTGAGATGTGGTCATATCTCACCATGGTCTGGAGGCTCCCTGACTGTCCTACACTGCTCTTTTTGTTCCAGGGTGTTACCCCCTGATAAATCTTCTGGTCTCCCACCCCATTCTTCTAACATTCTGGTCCCAGCCCCATCAGTGCCCCTCCTGCCTTGCACTGGTCCTCTGCACCAGCCATTCACAAGTCACCAGCCTTCCCTCTGCACTGGGATCTCTGTGGATGGATGTCATAGCCCTTGTGGCTCTCTTCATGGCCAGTCTGCATGATTCCTATGAAAGGATTTGATCAAACTCTATGGAATTTTGTGGTGGCTCCATCTCCAGGTCCTGCAATGCTTCCAAGTTCACTCTTGTGTTCTCCACAGAAACCTGTTGAATAAATAATGAACACATGCTCCAGGGAGGCTCCAGAAGGGAGAGCAGCCCTGCAGTGAACTCTGTGAGGACGGACTGGAGGGCATATGCCAACACTCATGCTGAGGACTCCTTGAAGGGAGCTGCTTTTAATCATGATGAGGGGGGTCAGTGGATGCTGAATAAATGATTCCCACCTCAATTTCCTGCTTTGGCTCCACTGACAGGCTCTTCACAATTAAATCAGCTTTGTTCTCTCCACCCAAGGAGGAACATAGAAACCCAAGAGCAAATGGAGGGTTTGAGTAGAAGACAGGACATGATGGAGTGGGTGACAAGTGAGGGGCTGGCTGGATGGGTGAGGAATCAGAGTAACCCAGATAGACCAAAACCTTCCTAAACAACAGGAACTGCCACGCAATAGGGTGCTGGACCTCACTGCATGCCAGACTTCCCTGCACTATGAGGAAGATCTGATTATGTCCGTTTTTAAGGTGGGACAACCAAGGCATGAGAAAGTTGAAAAATTTGCATGAGGCTATACAGCTACCATGAGCTGGAGGCTGGATCTACACCTGAGCTGAATCCTATTTGCTAAGGCCTTGGTTCCAAATCCCCCTCACCTGCTGAGAGTCTCCTGCAGTTCCTGCTTCAGTGCTGTGGCTGTGAGCTGTGGGTGGATGGGGGGACTTGCTCAATTAGACAAACTTGTGTGAGCACTTACTCTGTGCCAGGTGATGGACTTAGACAAGTATGTGGCTGCTCCTGCCTCTGGGCACCTGGTGGAGCAGATGGCTAGGTGGCCCAGCACATGCACCACGCAGGCTTGTCCTGCAAAAGTGGGGAGAAGGAGTCCTCTGAGGAGGTATGAAGAGGAAGGCAGGGCTTCTCAAAAGGAAGGTTTGCAGGAGATGGTTCAAAAGATTTATCAGTGTCTGACCATGCACAGTGAGGGTCAGGGAGGACCCTCCCAGGAGAGGGAATATGTGTGCAGGCATTTGGAGCTGGCTGTGTGTGAGGCCTGGGGTACAAGCTTACCTGGGAAGAAAGGGTCTAGTAAGTACAGAAGGTTCCAAAAAGGAGCTTCAGGCAGGTGGTACGTCCTACGGGGTAAGCTTGGCTTATGGGATCAAAGTGCATTTAGAAACCAAAAATGGAGTTCTGGTTGTAAAAAAAAATTTTAATGTGTTAAAAAGTGTCTGTCTTGTGCACTTCACTCATCCTAGCACTAAGAATAGTACCAAGCAGCAACGTAAGTAATATTGGATGGGTGGATGGATGGATGGATGATGGATGGGTGGTTGAATTAATGAATGAAGAGGTGTCAAATCTATTATATTCTAAGGGAAGCATTAATCTTCAAAATTCACTAACTGACACACAAACATACATGTTTACTAATACCGAGTCACATGCAAATTCATGCTCACATAAAGAAATGCCACACACACACACACACACACATACACACACACACACACACTGCCATATGTGTTCTGGAAAGGTGACAAAGTCACAGATGCCAGTGCATAGACAATGTATAAAGAGGGGTCTGCTCTGGCATTTTGTTCAAATCACCTAATAGTGGCCCTGAAATTGATCCAGTGGGTTATGGCCAGTGTTCTTTGTTAAAGAACAAATGAAAAATAGAATAGAAGCTATCTACAGGTGTAAAAGTGTGGTCCAGCTGGCGAGACTTTTATTTTTATGTGCACATTTGTCCTGCCTGGCTCACACGTAACACTAGTTTCCTGCAGTGGAGTTGCTATCAAAAGTTCTCAGAACAAAGGATGAGTGGCCCCACTTGTTCTCACTCCTGGGTGCCATTAGAAACAGAAATGCAGTAACCAGAGGTATTGAAGCTAGGTTTCAGTGAGAACCCTCTCACCATGGGTCTCTCGGCTCCGATGTGGCCTCTCAGGTGTGGAAAAGGCCATTTGCCCGTGCATGTATATTGCATGCCTCTTCAGCTCCAGAGAGCAATATCTTCTGTCCTCCAAATGCTCACAGTCATGGTTTTAAAACCCGAAAATGGAGGAAAAACTGCAATTCAGTGTGATAAGAGCTACTGTAAACATACAGCAGAGTATAGTCAGGAGTTGTAGAACAGTCTCAGTATGAACATGAAGTGGACACAAGCCTTTAAAAATACTGGAATCTGACCATATGGAAAACAGGAAGAAGCAAGGGAGTTGGTAGGAGTGGAGGTAGTGGGGAGGACTGTTGGTGCAGAGGGAACAACATGAACCAAGATATGGAAGTTTAAGCAAACACATTGCTCCCTGGGAGCAGAGGGTAATTTTATTACCTAAGCATAAAACCCACCAAATGTATGGCTGAAAATACCAGGTGACTGGGGCCTGGTGCATGACACAGCTATGGATCCTGGCTCAGCTCCATCTGTCCTGTTCCAACTGGTCCAGGGAAGACAAATGCATGAGAGGTGCCATGATCACATAGATATTGAGACAATCTCCAACCTATTGTGCTCCACTCCCATTCTCCAGACTCTGAATTGAAAGTCTCTATTTTGTTTTACTATATCTATTTCAGCTAAGGAAGCATGGAACTCTGTCAAATCCTGCAGATCCCGCCTGTACATCACTCCCCACTGCCCACCTTGGTGGAACAAAGGGGGTGTTACCCCCACCAGCCTGGGCTCCAGACATGCTCAGAGCTGAGCTTCCCTTCTCAGGACTTCAATACTGTGTTCCCCTGGGGTGAGGTCACTGTACCCAGGGAAATAATCATGCATGGTACTGGCATGAGAGGGTTTAAATTGGTTTACCTTTACTCAGGGTAAACCAATGGTGGAAACCTTGCTTCTATTTGAGTAAACAGAATGCAGTGAGGCTGCACAGGGCTCCAGCCAATTGAGGACCATTCTGTGAGACATTTTTTTGCCCACAGGACCCAGGTCCTCACATTCAGGAGGGTGAGCTGGCCTACTCCCACAGCTTTGGCCCCACCTACCAACTACTTGGAAGGCATTCTTTAGAAAAGAGTTTCCTCCCTATATTGGTCAGGGTATTCCTATGAAACAAGCACAACAAAAGATGGCCTATGATAGATAGATGATAGATGATGCTAGATTAGATGAGGATGATGATAGGTAGATAGATAGGTAGATTATAGAGATAGATAGATAGATAGGTAGATAGATAGATAGATAGATAGATAGGTGATTGGATTTATTGTAAGGAATTGCCTCACAGGAGTTTAGAGGCTGAGAAGCCCCCAGATGTAGCCAGGAGAGTCCATGGTGAAGATTCCAGTCCTCCTGAGTGCGAATGTCCTTGCTCGAGGACAATCAGACAGAGAGGATTCCCTCTTGCTCAGCCTTTTGTTTGAAGCCCTCAACCTTCCCATATTAGGGAGGGTAGTCTATGTTATTCAGTCTACGGATTCAAATCTTAGTCTCATTCAGAAACACCCCCACAGACACACTCAGAATAATGTTTAGTACCTGGGCACCCCTGGCCCAGACAAGTTGACACACAAAACTAACCCTCGTACTCCCTGAATGCATGCTTCCCGCACTGAACTTACAATGGGCGAGCACTAAGAAGGTGGAGCACTGCTTATGTGTTGATCTCTCCATGGCCTGTTCTTGTCCACCAGAATCTATCCTGTGACAGCAAGTACTTTCCCTATGACATGCTGAGCCATAAGGCCTCAAACAGGACCAGCGCTCAGTAGACACTCAAAAAAGGCATGTTGAGTCAATGGGTGAAGGGAGCAGGGTGGTGAAAACCTGGGTACTTTTTAAAAACATTCTTTTTAATATTTTTCCGTACTTTCTAAAATGTTTAAAACAGATTGTATCTTACCCTACTTATAACATTTTTTAAAATGTTAATGAATGATACAATTTTTATTTTTTACATGCTAATTTTTAAGAATCTCTGAGTTCCATCCAACTAAGAAAGAAAGCTATAGGCCAATATCTCTGATGAACATAGATGGTAAAATTCTCAACAAAATATTGGCCAATCGGATTCAGCAGTATATTACAAAGATCATACACCATGATCAAGTGGGCTTCATCTCAGGGATGCAAGGATGGTACAACATTCGAAAATCAATAAATGTAATACACCACATCAACAAATTGAAAGATAAAAACCATATGATCATATCAATAGATGCTGAAAAAGCATTTGATAAAGTGCAACAACCATTTATGATAAAAACCCTCAGCAAAATAGGAATAGAGGGAGCATACCTCAACATCATAAAGGCCATCTATGAGAAACCTGAAGCCAACATCATACTTAATGGACAAAAACTAAAAGCTTTCCCCCTAAGATCAGGAATGAGACAAGGCTGCCCACTTTCTCCACTTCTATTCAACATTGTCTTGGAAGTTCTAGCTATAGCCATCAGAGAAGAAAAAGGAATCAAAGGTATCCAAATTGGAAAGGAGGAAGTCAAACTGTCA